>PDGT01000001.1:16626643-16795295 GCA_003671415.1 Megathymus violae
GCGCTGCTCTCCCGCACTGGTGAGTCGCCTGAAAATAACATTTACAGGCGTCATGTCACCATTCGTAGCGTAAAGTCTATATGACATACGCTTGATTCAGTAACACGATTATTACCAGCTGGAAAAAGTGACAAATAGTATTGTGATATCGTTGTTTTACCCTGGCTATCCTCACACTAGAATCAAATATTTTTCACGTTTCGGTTGCCTGTCCGAGAGAACGAGTAATTAGCGTGCTTCCTTCTCGGCCGGCAACGGGTTGGAGATGGCTTAGGTTACAAATTCCTTTACAGATGTCCATGAATGGCTGTGACAACTTACTATCAGCTGACCCATCAACTTGTTTATCGGTCTTTGACAGATTCAAAGAGGGCATACGGACCAACAGATCACGAAGTAAAGACAATATTATTATTATTATTTTCATTTTCTTACAACAAATCCCTGTTACAAAGCAAGATACTATGTATTTGTATCTGAGGAGTGATTTGATGTTTAAAATATATAACAATTCAATATAATACACCAGGAACTAATTAACCGACTTATGCCATAACAATTGTCTTGAGATTTCTTTGAGATTCTCAAAAAATGAAGTCTGTAAACCTGCATTTGTTTACTCAAGTAGCCTTTATTCTTTTACGTTGTCCAAGAAATCCGAGCCCAGCATTACGACAGTCTATCTAATATAATATAATAATGATACTTAGTTTATCGCTACGGAGAATGTGGCTGGAACTTTCTCGTTCGTAATGATGTATAGCAACCGCCAAAGCAGAAGATAACGGAGCACTGACAAAACACTCACAGCTATTAGAGTTGAGGTGTTTCCTCGGCGGGAGGGAGTTGACCGCCGGCACGTGTCGCGGGGGCGAGCGCGCGATGGCTCGCAGATCGGCCTCGATGTCGCGCTCGTCCAGCTGGAACGTGAGCGTGGTGGCTAGCGGCTTGCGGCGCTTCTCCGGCGCCGGCGCCGGCTCGTTCGCACGCCGACGTAGTATCCGCTTCATCACTGGCTTCACCTGGTGATTGGGTTGCATGGAACGTTACATTAAGATCGCCCGGTTTCCTCTACAGCATACAAGGAAATTATTCAATGTTTTTAAAAAATATCTACAATTACTTACGATGTAATTAAATTTTAGGCTTTAAAATAAATCTTACCTCCATAGAATCTCCATTAAGCTCCATGCTGTGTCTCTCATTCTCTATCATTTTCCGTTTGTCCTCAAAGTCATTCAGAAGGTTCTCCCTAAGCTCGATTTTTTTCTCTTCAAATTCCTTTGCAGCTGCCTTCTTCTCTGCTACATACTCTCTCTCCACTACATCATACATGTGATCCCTGTAGAATTAATTGTACACATAAAAAAATATATGTTTATTGTTTTAATACTAGATAAAGTTCTTATTAAACTCAATAGAGTTACACTCGTTCTGTCATGTTAATTATGAAGAATCATCAGTCGTCTGTTCTGTCCTCATTATATCCTTTTTTGAGTGTCAAAATCCAATACTTTGGAAGCGAGTCACATGGTCTGCGTTTTATTAATGTCAACTTGTTTGTTTTACCATTACATTAAATTTCATAATAGGATCTTATGCGTATTTTTAAACTTACTTATATATCCTGTTGAGTCTTAGCCGCTCATGTAACTGATGCTCTAGCCTCTTCACTCTCCTCTGAAACTCTGGCAAAACACCATCTTCTAGTTGTTGAAGTTGCTTCTTTAAGTTCAATAACTTGTCCTGGTACATCCTGGAATGTTTAATAACGTCCTATATACAATATGGTTTATAGAAATATTGCAATTTAAGTTGAAACTGCATTGTGTACCAGAGATATAACATTCCAGATCCACCTTCAGTGACACATAACTGACAAGGGTATCAGTATGTTGTATGACAATTTCACATACTGTTATACTTGTCGCCCCTAAGAGGTAATTTTAACAAAAGGCGCGCAATAACGAATAAGACTCTCAAATCCTTAACAGAGGATTTGAAGGACATAATAAGGCTTTATGTGTAATTAACCAATAAGAATTCTTTATAGCCCACATTGCTAGTGTATACCTACAACCATAACTTATTATTTGAAAATAGTATAACTTTTAAAACAAATCCATTTTAAATTCCAATCTGATTCTGAATTTCTCATTTAACGACCCTTTACTACCTTTCGCGGTGAACTAAATGAATTACATAAATAAATTAGTTAATTTCGATTTTTAATTCAAATTACAATTCAGTTAATAAAATTATATTCATGTTGGACAATAAATTTACTTTGAATCCATTGGTTGGGAGTGTAACAACACAAAATTATATTGGAATTGGATTCAAGAATAACTGGACAATTATTGGACTCTTAAAAGGTGAATCATGTTGTGTTATCCAATTTTTAAAAACAATCTATATAAACTCTATACTGCCACATATTGATATAACACAATCAAGAGTTTAGTTATTGCCAATGTACCAATGTCATTTTGTATTATAGGTATATAAAATTTTACTTACTGTTCCTTAATTTCTACAGGTTCATCGTTGATAGGCATTTCCGTCTCGCTGGCCTCCTCTGTATCTGAAATATAGAAAAACATTGGGTGAACATTTACAGTAGACAAATACTTGAAACTACTGCTGATACAGAACAGAGGGTTACCGATCTATTAACCTAAAAAAATCACTAAATTATATATTACAATAAAATTGCAGTAAGCAATAACTTTACAGTAATACAATCAGTCATATTTTTGAGTATGTTCAGACATTTTAAGGTAAAGTATTTCCCATCTAAGTGGGAAGACATGGTTGAAGATCGCCTGAAATGGAAACGACTTATTAAAAGTAAAGTAGCGGACTTCGAGGAGCAAAGAAAGTATTGTATGTATATGGTATGGTATAAGTATAACACCAAATATGACGAATTAAACTAATGTATGCAGTCTTAATTTGTCCAAAATGCGCACGCCCAATGTGAACCAAAAATGGCTATTGCAGTCACCCGAGGGCTCACGAATGGGCAAACCAAACTTAACACTCAACTAGGACAGACATAATGCTAGTTTTACTATGGGGAGTGAAAATAACAATTACAAAAACTTAAAGCCGTATACCAAAAAAATGTCTTATTATAAAAGTAGAATCACTTGATTTCAAACTAATGTCATCGCGGAATTTATACATTTTATTATGTACCGGGTACTCACTATACGTTTTTATTTGTTGCCAATATTTCGACCCAGTTGCATGGATCGTGGTCACGGCGAAACTGCGGTGGCGGGGAGAAACCGTCGATAAGCTAGCCTAGATTAATCTATCTACCCTCCGTCTAGTTCGATTTTCTTTTTTAGTTACCGTATCACGACACACGACACTTGCTGTATCTTCACGCACTAAACTTTACACTTTATGTATTTTACATAAATTAACCACTGGATTCTACGTCCGTGCTAACTTAAAACCATCTTCCCTGTTGAAGTTCCTCGGGTGTTTCTTGATCTCTATCGCCTCTCTTACTATACGTGGAAAGTAATGTCGCCCAGAGAAGATCATTTGAGGGTTATGTAATTCAATTTAATGGTTAGAACCTGAATTGAGGATGTGTTCGGCTACCGCGGATGTCTTCGGGTCGTTATTTTTAACTGCGCTTATATGTTCCTTTAGACGTTGGGATATAGCTCGTTTTGTTTGTCCTATATAAGAGCTTCCACAGCTACAATCAACCTTATAGACCCCGGGACATACGTATGGAATCGTGTCTTTAAGTGAGCGAAGATAGGCCCCAAGCTTCTTACAGGGTGTAAATATACATTTTATAGTATACCTTCTACCCAGGATCCTATCTATCTTATCCGTTACACCCTTCATATACGGGAAATATGCAGATTGCCTTTCAACTCTACTTGTTGAGTCATATCTCAGTTCAGGTCTTCTGGTTATAGGTGCGTGGCCATTGCGGCGCAAGACCTTATCCAGGTATTGCAACTCCTGCGCCAGAAACACTAAACCCACCAATTTTAGAAAAAAAAAGGGTTCAAACCTATCACCCACTCCATCGAGTTCAAAAACAAAAAAAAAACAATATTTCATTATAATAATTAATGGATTTATTTTGTAAACATGTCTCACACATTCCTTGAGTTTTAAAAATGAATCAAATTTTTTTTTTTCACCCATCGCCACCACAATTCGATAATTATATCTCCAAAGTTTGCTGGGTGGTTATAATTATCTTTTTTAAAAAACCGCTTTACAACCCGCCATTGGGATTCGACATTGGGCATGGGTCCCATCTGGAGTAACAAATGGGTTAACTGGATCCGAGTGATTCACTTTTTGTGAATATACCCATGGTAAATTAATAATCAGTATGTATTGTTGTCCCCTCAGCAACATGTTTTTGGATGAGGGGAAACAAAACCTCGGCAAACCTTATATTGTCAAGGCAGACTTCTAATCTTAAGTCTTCGCTCTCGTCTTCTATGATGCCAAGAATCCAGTGACGACCAATGCGACCTCCTGCACTAAAGGCAAAAATCGGTATAGTTACAAAGTTACATTATATGCACATTTAGGGAGAATTTAGGGGTTTTTGATTCACAAACAAGCTTCCGAACGTCTCCGGCGCTGCGGGAAATGCAGCCCCCCCGCCCTTACGTAATAAACTGCAGGCACTTCATGTTCGCCTACGCAACTTCGGCTTTTTGGTCGCCTGCGGCGACCAGCCTCAACCCTTCGCACCTCCAGGTGCTATTCATTCTAGGGATAGGGCAGACTAGTACCACGTGGGTTCAGGGTTGACTAAGTCGGTTCTGTCACCAATTTTGAAAAATGTAAGTAGAACGTTATAAATAAATTTAATAGAGTATGACATAAACAGTAAAATATATAAATTACCTTTGTTGTATTTCCTTTTTCAAAATTTACTTTCATCTATCTAGACCACCTTCCCCAGGTGGCTAATCTTTCCAATAGACTCTTGTTTATGTAACAAGTAGATAACTACTGTCTCCGAACAGTAGTTGTACCAATCAGAGACTGTAGCCATGGACAAGCAGCCCTCCTCTGATTTCTCTGGATCCTCAGGTATCACTTTCTGGTAAGTTTTATGGTGTGCAAAGCAATGGCAGACACATGGCATGGATATTTTCACATTTTCAAACCATGTGCCTTTTCCTTGGTCCACACTTGACCGAGTTCAGCATGTTCCTTTATTGCAAACAAAGGAACCAACATTTTTGTTCTAGCCATATTCCACACACATAGATATTTTATGCAGACGACACATTTATGAACTTGGTACAAGTTCATTTTTTATACCAAAGTTTATACACTGTTCATGTGTACCTGGCTCACTCACAATTCTACTGATATTCCACATGCTGGCTATTTCTCCTATGTATAAATGTCTGTCCACATATTATTCGTACAAGTGGTCCAACATATTATAATAATTAAATCAAAATTAAGATTTTTCAAAAACGACACATTTTCTCACAAAAAGCAACTAGACTATGTTTTGCGGCATCACTATCTATGAATTAAAGCCAAAATCACCCAGATACTAGTGCCGCAGAATACTAAAGCCAACACAAAGAATGAAGTACCTATTATACTTTTTTCAAATACATATTTTTACATAATATATTACATCATTTTACTTTATTATAAAGTGAAGATACATATTCCTACACCAAAGTTTCCTAGACCATAGGCATGGTTTAGTTTAGATCAACCAAATTCCACTTATATCCAGTCCCAAGTAAAACTGCAGACTGACTTGTATTCTCTTATCAGCAGAGAGAACTGATCATGGGGCTATTGTAACATTAGACCTGTTTGCATCTGTATAGTCCTTCTAATCTACTTAAATTAGATAATTTTACTGCTTTACTTATCATATCCTAATGACAGGAGTAGAATAAGGTCATAGACATGCGAAAAATCTTAAAAATACTCTATATTTACAGTTTTAGTTTCCCAATTGATCAATTACCTATCAAGGTCAAATTTTATATTATGCATTTGATTTATAGGTGATATTTATTGCTTAATAGGGCAATCCTTCATTAACTTGATGGTATACATTGCAATAAGTATAGAAAAAATATTAATATTATTTTAAAATTTCTTGTTTACCCTATAATATTTTTTGTAAATGATTTTATAACAACATTTAATTATGAACTCAACCAATCAATTATGCCAAAAAGTTTACGAATAAATTTGTGTTCTGGTATTCTCTCTATCAGGTGAAAGTAAGTGCTGATTCGGTGATCGCATTACGTCATCTGAGTGGTACACAATAAAAGGCGGGAAGGTAGTCGTGCATAAAACAATATGATAACCTATCATTGTTATTGTTACATAACCTCTGTTTACAAGCAAAGCGCACTAATCATTGAGGATAACAGGTTGTAGTGACGAAGAATAGCGAAATGACGCCAAAATAGGATGGATGTGACGATCGTAAACAAACCTTACCTTCGTCACTATCATCCGCCGGCGGCAGCGGCAGCGCATCCTCCGGGTCTCGGTATTCATCCATATCGTCGTACCCATCGTCCTCGAAGTCGTATTCATCTCCCGGCCCCGAATATGGTGATCCTTGGTAAGACATAGTCGAGGCAACGCGTAACAGTTGCATACAGATTAACTGCGTTCGCCCTCTCAGAAACAAACTCTGGACGTAAGAGTCTGTACCAACTGCTCGGGTCTGATGAGACAACTAATACCTATGTCACTCATAGAAATAAATTGCTCACGAAATAAACTATCTCACTGAAACAACGAATTGGAACACAATATCGTTTAAGCAACTTGAAGTTGTTTTATGTCAAATTCGACAAATTTAAAAAAGCATCGTAATATGTCAAATTATAAAATGACTTGAGAAAAATCATGTCACTCTTATGAACATATGAATTCACTGAAGAGAGACAGAGATGTTCGAAACGTACTATAAAATCCGTATATTTGTTTTTGTTGGATAATACCACAGACAATATAGATTATTATTTAAATTTTTCGTTTAGCATTCCAATCTAGTATCGAGATAAATCCACTTTATTTTGATTCACATCGTAATTAGCAGATTTTTGATTATTAAAATTTATGCGATAATAATATTATAAACAGCCAAGCAAATACAATACGTATTGTCATTATTGCTGATATAAATAACTAATCAACATGAAGTACACAAAAATGATTCACATCAAGAATATCTTTTATCAAATATATTATCGGAAATACAGTGCGATGGTTCTAACATTCACTTAATGAATACAGTGACGATATATTTAATCAAGGTGAAGTTTTAGTTTCACAATTATTAAAAAGAACTAAATTTAGAAGATAAATCTATAATGTAAGATAATAATATCATTATATGGATATTTTTTAAATAGTAACTTATTTAAAGGCACGTGGGAGTCTTCATCATCTTGATTCATAATCTTGAATTTAAATTATCGATGTATGCAATACGTTAGTTGGTTGAGTCGCGGCATCTCTTTCTTTTTCGCCATCACGTTTTGCTAGAGTTGCATGAAATACATTGGGTATTTCATGTATATTCTTGTCCAAAATTTATTAGAGACAACTTTTGTACTCAAATATTTAGTAGATAAGTAAAATTTTACATTTATTACCGAATACATACATTTACCTGCTTAAATTAATAATTATATAAAAACAGCAGCCTTCTACCGAAAAATTGAAATGGTAATATAAGAGTTTATAAATAAAAAATCGATATTTCACTTTAGAAGCGAGATAAATTGTTAGTTTCTATCTTGACATTTTGTCTATTATTATGATTTGACGTCAAGAAGGTGGACGTCATCTTGAATGAAAATTTCTATTTGATTTATTTCGTAAATTAAAACATATTATGTATATTTAAATTTAGTAATATTATAAATTAGGTGTCTTAATTTTACTCTAATTAGTGATGTATATTTAGAAACAACGATATATTTGCAAGTGTTTAGTGCAGTGAAGGTGACGCTATACGTTAATGTGTCGGTGATGTAATTTAGGAGATTGGGTGGCTTCCTAGTCCTAATAGGCTACAATGGAAGAGTCCTCATTCACAATCCCGGCTGATGACAATGGTGATACTGAACTCGATCCTAGAATACAGGTCAGTGAGTGACAAATAATGTATTGAGTAACTGTACATCGCCCTTGTAACAGCAAAAATGAGTGTCAATTTCGTAGATTATTTCGCTAACGAGCACAATGGGTATGACATACTATATCAAAATATGAAATACGGACTGATAGCGAGCAAGGAACTCTCTGAGTATTTTAGAGAGAGATCTAATATTGAGGAGTCAAACTCGAAATTACTCGCCAAGTTAGCGAAACAAGCGAACAGCAACTGCTCTCAAGGGACTTTTGCACCGTTCTGGGGCGTACTCAAGTGCTCCGCCGAAAAGTTATCTAACTTACATCAACACATGTTTCAAAAAGTGAGTGAGCTTGTGAAAGATGTAGCTAGATATGCTGAAGAACTTCACAAGAAACACAAAGCGGTTAAGGATTCTGAATCCAATACTTTAGAAGTAGTTTTACTTATTCAAAACACCAAACAAGCTCTTCAAAAGGCTAAAGATGTATATACAAGTAAGTCCGCAGAGCTAGAAAAGCTTCGTAAGGATAATGCATCTGCGAAGGACATAGATAAGGCTGAGGTAAAAATAAAAAAGCTTCATGAGGACTATAGACAGCTTGCAGAGAAATATAACCTAGTTAAGCAAGATTTCGAAAAGAAAATGACTCAAACTTGTAAACATTTTCAAGATGTCGAGGAGGCACACTTGAAACAAATGAAGCAATTTGTTAATGCATATGCTGATATCATTCAAAATAATCATGACCTTATGGGTCAAGTGCATAGGGATTTTAAACATCAATGTCTTGAGTTAACGGTTGAAAAACTGTTGGAACAGTTCCTCATAGAGAAGTATTCTGCAATTGAAAAGGCAAACTTGGTAGAGCTGCCCCCATCACTACCTAAACCTAGCTCAGCCAATAATTCCATTTCAGAAGCAGATCAAATATCAACTGTATCAAATGGGTCGCACAAGCCAACACCGCCAACCAAGCCAGCCAAGAAGGAACCCACTTTTACAGCCAAAACTTCAAGAAGAACTACTTCTCTTCTAAATTTGTTCACCCCAAACTTCCAAAATAAAGATGAGCCCAGTGTAAGTACGGAAGGTGGAGCACCCTGCTCTGCTCCATCGAGCCCTAGTGGAACTCCAGCAACTCCTGTTGCACCTGATAAAGATGACAATATGGGTCGTACAACACTTAGAGAATCAAAGTGGTTTTTGCGTAGTAGGAGGACTAAAACTAAGATTAAAAAATCTAAAAAGAAAAAAGATGAAATTTCCCAAAATTCTAACCCAGGTGAAAAGTCTGATTTAGAGGAAAAAGAGGAGGAGGTTCCTGCAAAGGAAGATCTGATGAATTCCCCCGAAGTTGACGATGAGGGCTTTTGTATAAGACCTAAAGATGAGAAAGGCAGTGTGTATTCATCAACAGACTCAGACTCTGAAGAAGAGAGAGAACAGAAAATTCATGTAGAAATAAAACCCATTAGCAATGGCAGTGCACCTATGTCTGCTAGTGTAGATGAACTCAGAGCTACTGTGGAGAACATCTCTCTCTATAAAATAGGAACCACTCGTCGCGGCTCTAACGCCAACGCAAGTAAAGCTAGTAGTGATCTGGTAGATTTAAACTTCTTCCTTCAAAGTCCTACTGTGAGCAATCCTGCTTCACCGCATGGTAATGTTACCAATCCGTATGCACCCCTACAGTCCAACCAGTCTCATTTATTGGAAAGCCCAACTCCCGTGACGACGACTGACGTCGGTGACCTTTTTTCGGAAGTTGGTGAAATGAGCCAATCAAATTTTCGTACGTCGACGCCTACTACATCGACTATATCGCTCCCTCGTCCACCCTCTCGGCGTTCTGAGGGTGATTTTCGAGCCGCTGGTTCTTCCGGCTCCAGGGGTCCTTCCCCGCTCACCATAGGTATGGCAGACACCATACCTTTGGCGGTAGCTTTTCATGAAATTATTCATTCTTACTTCCGCGGTACGGAAGAAAGCAAGTGCCAAGTTAAAATGTCGGGTGACATGATGCTGTCCTTTCCGACCGGCATAGTAGGCGTGCTTGCCAATAATCCGAATCCGGCAAAGCTATGCTTCAGACTGAAAAATATTCATAGATTAGACAACGTATTGCCGAACAAGCAACTTATTAGTATAAATGCAATGATGTCTACACGCGATACTACTGTCGTGGAATTTAACATGCCCGCTTTAACCTCTCTCCTTAAGCGGCAGTCTGAGAAGAATCCCACAGCGCAATATTTTAATGTAGATATCCTTAAGTATCAAATACGGCCAAAGGCAGGTGCCGCGTCGTGTCCGTTCCAATTGGTGTCTTACTGGAAATGCGAGTTGGATCACACTGATCTTAAAGTGGATTACAAGTACAATTTACATGCCATGAGCCCGCCGTCACCTTTGCTTAACGTATCCGTATGTGTACCCATGAATGGAGCCGTGAAAAACGTTATAGCGATGCCCAAGAACACATGGAACTCGGAAAACGATCAAGCATTGTGGCGATTTACAGAATTGTCGCAGCACTCTGAAGACAAAGGCGTAGGATCGCTGAGAGCGCGTTTCGAGTTATCGAGTGGGCCGTCAACAAAGGCTACGATCTCAGCGCAGTTCAACTGTGAAGGCGCAACACTTTCTGGAATAGAATTTGAGCTTATAGGAAGCGGGTACCGCTTGTCCCTCGTGAAGCGACGATTCGTTTCCGGCAAATATATTTGTGATAGTGACATGCATTGATTGGTCCAATCCCTTATGAATTCACAAATTGTTATTGTAAATTTCTTTGTACTGAGTATGTGAGACATAGTTTTGGATGATAGTATCAATGTTGAAGCGTATATTTGGTACCTTATAGGACTGTTTCCTGTCCACAAAGTTACGTTTGTGTATCGAGTTTGTCAAATTTTCATATTTAACTAATGATTAGTTATATATTATGTTGTAACTTGTAACAGTTATTAATGGCCTTTTATACTATTAGAATACCCACTGCATTACATACTAACTTATATATCTGTATAGAAATGTGCCATTAAGCTAAACTAACTGTTAATTTTATTTATATATTTTGAAAATAGATATTGTGCATTATGATTGATAATGAAGATGATACTTTAAATACAACATCACAAATATTTTACCTACCAGTGTGGAATTTTGTCTTATAAATTTTTTGTTACTATTTAGAGCTAAGGCCATTCTAACGCCAAGAATAACAAGCTTTAAAGTAATATTATTTAAGCATAACCATGTTATTTGTTTCTACCTCCAAAAATATCAATCTTTTTACGAATTTTAAGGTCCCACTTTCAATCTCTAATTATTTTAGTTTTTTTAGTACCTAATATACCTGTAGTGGGGTACAAGTATGGCCATAAATAATTATATAAAAAATAAATATAATTTAATTTTAAATAATGCTGTTTAGTAGATAATGTACCAATCCTGCTTAAAGAATCAACTTGCATGTCCACCCTATATAAATATAAATTAACATTATTAAAATTATTGATAACAAAACAATATAGAGCATTCACTTACATTTACTGTTACAGACAAGTCTAACAACTAGGCTTAGCAAAGATCCCATTCTCTTCAACAATCTAAGGCACGCATTTGAAACCTATATTTTAATATATAAAATGTACTTTAAATGTACAACTGAAGTCTAAAGCAGAAATATTTTCAAACTATCCTACTAAATAAATACTAATTTTGCATGAAATTAAGGGTGGTATATTAGAAAACTTTGCTTTCTAGTAAATATTATACAGAGTAAACTGTCAAATGCAATTCAAGTTTGTTTGTTTATTTTAAATAAACTGTAATGATACTATATAGGAAAGTAATAAAGGAAAAATAAAGATAAAAATTTGAAATTGATACTTTGTATGTTAAAGGCCTAATTAACTTTAACAATATTAGAATAGCTCAATTTCACTGAACATCTAATGTTTAACTATCTGAAACAACCTATAACTTTCCATATTTTACGTAACGTTGATAACTCGTCAATTTAAAGACTTTCTTACGTTATATACATATATTTCATATTTCGTCATTTATTACTGTTGAAATTATTTAAAATGGAATCTCCCAAAATTTAAATTTTTTTAATTACTTAATAGATAAATAGGTGTATTGGCATTTAGTATGTCTGTCACTGGTTTATGTTATGTTGTTTGCTTTGATTATTAGATAAATTGCATGTATATGACATATGATAAAATATATTATAATGTATATTTTTCGCTAAAATGTAATCTCATTTTTTTTATTTCAATGTAATTTTATTTCATGCGTTTGGCCTAACTCGCCTATTTAAATAAAAACAAAATTAAATTTTCTAAACATAATCAAATTACTCTAGTACAAGTAAACCATTCCATTATATTAATTTAATTAACACTTAAGTTACACTGTACGTAACCTTAATTTCCATATAGCAATTATTTTCTGTTTCGGAAATTATCTGTGGAATTAGGTGTAAAAATCTAAATTTGGATGCGTGAATATTTTTGTATGTAAAATTTATGGCATGTATAATTCAAATGTATGTATCGATAAATAAAATGTAATGTTAATAATACCCGTGGTCTTTATTTGCGAAGAATCTTGTATCAGAAATAGACGAGTGAGAACTATGTAAGTACCGAAAATGTATTGTATTTTAGTTAGTGTGGCTTTTGTAGGGACAGGAAACGATCCTCATATAAGGTACATGTAGATAAAGAGTCCGATTGTTTATCTCACTAGATAATAAACACGAGCGCGATGATAAACGTAGTTGTCCACTATGATGTCTCGAATGTTTCCTGTCTCTACATGTTGTCTGCTGTTGCCTTACGCTTGGGAGTGCGGCGTGTGTGTTCCATGCGATTGTTTGAAGTTCTTTAAACATTTTCAGGTCGAACTGGAAAAACTGAACGCCGCCACGGACGAGATCAATAAACTGGAGCTGGAATTAGATGTGAGTTGTTCTTTTATTGATATCTTTTATGTCTTCACCTTTTTTGATATCTAATGCCACATAAGCGAACATATTCCCGCGATGCTATCAAATGGAGTTCAAGAAGCGGGTCCATCTCTTCCATCCCACCTACACATTGGCGGCGTTCTTGGTGATGGACGTGCGTGTCAACCTGCTAATTTCTCTCCTTGACAAAAATACCGAAAAAATACAGTTACATATGTTTTTTATTATTTCTACAATAACAAAGGCTGCAAGTATCTGCTTTTAAGCGACGAGGTATATTATGTTACTGAAGCCAGCATTACTCTCTCGTATGTAATGTCAAAATTACTTTAAAACAAAACATACCAGAAATAAATGAACGTATTATTATTATTATATAGTATTAAATAAATGGACTGTAAAGTCCCATGAATAGTCGAAACTGAAAGACAAAAATATTAACTAATACTCTCCATATACTTTAATAATTGTGCTTAGATTGTTTATTTTTTCATCCTCATAATAGCCTGTCGACGACTCTATGGAACTTCTCTGTTGTATAAGTTATATGAATAGTTTCATTTTATTAAATTGGTACTAATTTACTTTGCAACAATCCGCAAGCACAATGTATGATGGTATATACTTCTATACTTCCAGAGAACCTCCCTCCCTCCCACAAAGGAAAACAAGCGTTTATAATAAATAAAAGTATATACCAACATACATACCGTCACCAACACGTGTTTCGCTCCGCAACATAACATCCTCAGGGTGAGTCGGCTCTACTGGTAACGGCAGTCTTTTAGTACTTTAAGTACTTTGTGGTTAACAGTTACATTTTAATTTTTAAGGTAAAATATTGTTCTACATAAATATTCCTTAGTACTTCTTTACGTGTATAAAAATCTATATTGAATGTGTAGATTAAATTAAAAAGAACAAAATTGTCACTGATGACTTGAAATATGCATAAAGATGTTCGAAAAATCATATTTTAAGTAATAAGATATAATATTTTAAGTAATAAGGAACTGTATTCATCGGACCAAAAAAATTGTCTGAATTAGGAATATTTTCATTAATTTCATTATATTTTATTTCATCGTTGCATAGAATCCAACAACTTCGAATTATCACACATAAATTAAAATTTATGCGCACTTCATTTTTTACCAATAACCTAATATTTTATTTACCATTTTCTTAGCCTTATCCTTATCTTGTGGTTATTGCACCTTGTCTTATCCTTATCATTCTCCAGCGTAGCCTGACGGCTTACATTTGCACGCATTAACTTATTATTCCTCATTAATCTCCCACCTTCAGACTCTTTTCGTAATACCACATGAATCCCAATTAATTTTCTTAATTTGTTTTTCGATTAATTCAAATTTATAATTACTTAACCGGTGTCTGAAATAACAAAAGCGACTTGAAATAACTATTGTTATAAAAACTCAATAACAATATTGCACAGTATGTTTGTGGGATTTAATCAAGTATCCACGTCTAATGGGCACACATTCTATTAGTGGTCAGGGACGTTTTCACGTAGCTCGACCTCTGTGCCTTTTATTAATTATAGAGGATTTATCGCATGAAACACCTTTCGTATTCGGTGTTATTGAGTTGAGAAAAGTATAAACTCTTATATAACAATATCTGCGCACGTTATTTTGTTGTCTGTACCGACGCTTGCATCACCAAGATTCACTGTTTTGCGATCGGTTTGGACAGCGTAAACACACATCTTTATGTGTTATCATCGTTAAAAACAATACTGGGTAACCGAAAATGAACCTGGTTCGGCAGGCAGGGTTACATCTAATTAAGTAAGAGCAGCAAACAAATACAAGTTCCATCTGTTGTTAAAAAGCCAGTGCATAGGACAGCTATAGTAAGCCTCTGATATAATATCTAACTTAACAGTTCTCTTTGAAGTCTGTCCCTGTTGCATTGCTGGCTTGTTTACTGAGATGGAACGCCCTATTCATATACAGCCTTGGCCAAAAGTATTAGGCACCCCCAATAAAGTTACTGCACATCTGTGCTAGGTGAACAACGAGTAATATTCTTTTTTTAAAGGATTACCGGTATAATGACACGCTATTTAAAACAAATGGGCCGCATATTTGGTGGTCATAAAACATCTGGTGCATCAATAATAAAATATTCGTTTTTTCTTGGTCGTTTATTTGTAATATTCGGTCAGTCTGCATTTGGAAATCATAGTGTAAAGATCGTACATTTATGGTTTCGTGATTAAATTGAAAAAATACTGAACTAAAAATGCCAAAACAATACGAAATTAGTTTCGAAAATCGTGTGAGAATCCAGGTTTTACACGAGCAAGGAAAGTCGCAAAAAGAAATTGCGAACTTAGTAAAATGTTCGCGATGCGCAGTACAATCCGCTATCAAACGGTTTGCGGAGACCGGCACTCACGCAAATAAACCAAAAACCGGCAGAAAACGAGTTACTACAAGCCGTGAGGACAGGAAACTTATCCGTGAGTCTTTGAAAGACAGAAAAAAAACTTCTTCGGAGCTAGCTGCGTCTTTAACTGAAGAGTCCGGAAAGCCGATCAGCGCTCGAACGGCTAGAAGGCGGCTAGTAAAAGCAGGCTTAAAGGGCTGCAAAGCCAGGAAGAAGCCGTGGCTTTCAGAAGCGAACAAAAAAAAACGGCTTGATTGGGCTCTGAGACACCAACATTTGACAGAGACGGATTGGTTTAACTTTCTCTGGTCTGACGAATCCAACTTCGAGGTTAGTTTTATTAATTATTTTATTACACAATTACAATGATAAATTGTGTAGTACTCTTCAAATTAAAATGGTATAAACTTTTTTAATGTGTGCTATTTTTTTGTACTTTACAGGTATTTGGAACGCCAGGTGTGACGTTTGTGAGGCGACGGAAAGGCGAAGAATATCACCCAGATTGTGTAGTGCCGACCATAAAACACGGCGGAGGCAGCATTATGATTTGGGGCTGCATGGCTGCGGATGGTGTCGGCGAAATGTTCATATGCGAAGGTCGTATGAATAGTGAAAAGTACATTAATGTACTAGAAACAGCATTAGTGCCTTCAATTTCAAGAATTTTTGGCGACACAAATTCAAATGGCGTTTTATTCCAGCAAGATAATGCGCCTTGTCATAAATCAGCGACCACGATGCGTTGGTTTGCGGATAACAGTATTGACTTGTTGGATTGGCCTGCCCAGTCTCCGGATTTGAATCCAATAGAGCATTTATGGGGTGTTTTAAAACGCAAAATCAAAGAACACAGCATAACATCCAAAGCTACATTAAAAAACGCGTTGGTACAAGAATGGGATGCAATATCCCCAGACGTGTGCCTTAAACTTGTACGCAGCATGCCTCAGAGAGTTGCTGCTGTAATAAAAGCCAAGGGTGGTCCAACAAAATATTAGTTTTTTTTAAATATTTATTAAGGAAATAAAATTATGAAACAATCAAAACTAGTTTTATTTTTTTTATACCCGAAATATGCAGCAAGTTGTAGGGTGCCTAATACTTTTGGCCAAGGCTGTATTTCGTTGCTCACATCCTCCTGCCCGAAGTAACAAGTGCAGCTCGGAACAGCCACTCGTGTTATAATGACGTGTAAAGAAAATAAAATAAATAGTAGAAACAATAACAAAATAAAAAACTTTTTATTTTACATAATAATTAATGTAAAATATTTGCCGATAAAGGAATACCGAAGCTAACAAATTATGGTTTTACAAGATAGTGTTCAAGAAATTTAAATGTATAATGTAAACTAACCGATTAAAGTACGGCAATATCAATGTTTGCTAATTTTTTTTAACATATGTTGATATATTACTAATGTCCTTTTAATTAACACTAGCTATTAACCTCGCTTCGCTTTTGGACTTGATTTTTACATACGCAAGTAGTAATTACACCCGAAATAAACGTTGCAATTTTTTATCACACGTTTTATAATGTTTCCCTGATGTTATAGACAAACTGTGGATCGATTCGTAGAAACTGTTTTTTCATACAGTTTTCATTTTTTCAAACGCGTTTTCACCCGTGCCGTAGGTTCCGAGGTTACCGCATTCAGACAGAGACAGATAATTTGTTTACACAATATCGCCTGTATCTATCTGGAATAATATACCTTTCAAATAGTTGAGTGAAATGAAATGATATTTTATTCGAAGTTGGTTTTTACAAACACTTTTCGAACCATCATCCAATCGCTTCAACAAATCCCTACCGTGAGTGGCCCCGGAAGAAGAAGCGGCACGAAACTCCCGAGAAGTTTTTTTCCTACTCACAGTCACAGAACGCACTTATGGCTATAAACTGGCTTAATATTAAGTTTGTAATAACCTTTCCGTATAAGAATGCCTTTGACGTGGGTTTTAAATTTAAAGTATGGCATTTCTGTCAAGTGGTACTAGGCTCCGCATACACAGAAACACACAAAATTAACATTCTCTCCCTTTATAATATTAATTTATATTGAGCATAAAGTTTCTTTAACGATAAGTAAATTTTAAAAACATATGTAAGTATTTCAGTCATCGTGTATTCATTAAATATTTCTTGCTTCCTGATGAACTGTTGTGCATTTATTGTTTCTTGTTTCGTTTGCTAGTACAGTTTTTATCTAGTCACCGATCGTGCGCCGCCTGCACCAGCTACTCGTATCCCAAGAGTTTAATGGCGGCCATTGTTAATTCCGTTAGTACCTATAGGGGATGAACAGACTAGTCGGTCGGCCGGTTTAGTTATTCAATCCGCCAACGGTATTGTTACGTTATATATGCTACAGAAACACAAACAGCTGTAGATCGCCGTATGAGCGGCCTACAAATAAATCGCTAGCCGTGTCCAGTTTATCATGAACGATGCCAGTAGGCCAGCTCTAACTGGAAACTAATGAATTCACTACGGTTGTACCTACTCTGTTTACAACGAACTATTTTTACCAACTGGTATTTGCGTTTACAAGGACCAATAACCATTTTGACTTCGTATATGTCGAGAAAACTTGTTGTTTTGTCAAGTTGGAGATACACGCGAAGTCGTGATGACTGTGGATAATAATATTGTGAGCTGCATAAACATCTCGAAAGCAACATTTGAGCAATATATATTTAAATAATACATTCTGACTAATCCGAGATTATTGTCATTAATTTAAC
Organism: Megathymus violae; assembly: GCA_003671415.1. Lineage (NCBI taxonomy): Eukaryota > Metazoa > Arthropoda > Insecta > Lepidoptera > Hesperiidae > Megathymus > Megathymus violae. The sequence goes on from PDGT01000001.1 coordinate 16,644,946, forward strand.
TATTTAAATCGACTATTCGGTTGAATTCACTAAAACAAATTGCAGATTAGTTGATGATTGTGTTTGCCTACTTTGTACACAATTCGGAAAACAAAAAAAGTAATTGCCTTTCATGGAGTAACAAAAAGTGATTACGTAAGCACAATATCGTTCTGCCGCTGTAACACTGCGGGCGTCTAAACTCTAAATAATTATTTACGCATAATAAAATACGGCACGTCGACACTGCCGTATAAATAGTACGCTGGGTTGCGCATAGTTACGCTGTAAACGTGTTTTTTTTTTCTTTCTTTCTTTCTTTTCTCTTTCTTAAAAGGAGAATCTCAGACGATTTCATAAGAGTAATATGATAAAATATAACGGTCCAGTAGTCACTTTCATCCACTAGACGGGCAGGAACCTTGGACAGAACTATGGTGCGATTGATTAGGTTTCATAAGTTGAAATATTGAATTGTACGACTGAATAAATACATTGACTGAAATCACTTCTTGAGATCTTTTAGCGTTACATCCTTTGCCGACGGTGGTAACTTAAGGTAATTGAGATAACGTTTGTTAGTAAATTGTAGACAGATGGAAAAACTAGTGGCAAAATGGACAAACTAATAACAATACTAGTCGTAACGTACAAAGATTCTACCCGGAAAGTGGTGGTTTCAAAAGTAACCAACGTAAAGCAAGTGCGAACATAAAGTTGCTTCTACATTATAATCATAATCAACCCTGTAACCATAAATTACCCATTTTTCAATACTGGTCTCGGCACTACATTTTTTTTCTTTGTAAAGTTAGCGCGTAATCCGGAACCTTGGTTACATGCGAACTCATCGCCCATAAAATTCTAATACGAACAGCATTTCAGAACATTTGCGGTGTTTTCAGCTCGATATTTACCCTGCGTGTAAATAAGGGTGTAGGAAACGTTTCACACGTAATAATATATCTAACACACATCAAACTAACGACCACTACCTTTTTTTACCGCACCGCAACGATATAAGACCACAATATATATATGTAATTATCTTTTTACTGTACTACATTTTCCATTAAAATAAATAGGTAATGCAATATTCCCATTGACGTCTAATCATATAGTACTCGTAGAACCGGGAAACCGTCGACGTCGTCTCAGTCAGTTTCACCTCCACCACCACATGGAACTTTAATAGTGGTATGAACCGGATGTTACCACACACGTGGCTGTTTATACAATTACGGAAGCCGGCGACGAGGTGGCAGGTGGCGCGGTCGCGCGATGGATGCGACACGTCACGTCATTGGGTCGCGCCGTGACACCTGACGTTAATCAACGCTCGACACACGTGCGGTGAGGATTCTAATTGTTCCAATTTCGAATTTAAATTTAGATGGAACGGAGGTCTTGTTTATGATTAAATTAACTTTTAGGCTACGAACTGGCTCATTTTTGTTTGTAAGTTGAGTAGTCGAACAATGCGAAGGGTGTGACACTGTTTGGACAAATGTGGTGTGGTGTTTGGTCGAAGGGTGTGACAAATTTTTTTAAACGGATACATATTCGAAAATGTGCTGTTCCATCCATTGATAATATTTTTATTTTTGGAACATTTGAATTGAATTCCTTATTGGTAATAACATTTTACAAACCTGATGCCGTCATAGCTGTTTTTATATCGATAACTCGAGGAACCTGTATTTTGAACGGCCGGTCAAATACAACAACGGAGCAGGTCTCGTCGTGTTGCACCGAATCCTTCATAACGTGTTTGTAGCTCGCAACAATGGTTTGATAACTCCCGATAGTTTTTAACTTTTGAACGCAGTGGCAGTGAATTGCTACTTTGTCATATCCAAGAAACCCTATTAGTGAGCCGAAGTCAAAATCCATCCGTCCGTTCGTCGTTGTTATGACCCGTAGAGATTAGACAGTAAAATATGTGTCATGGTGGTCGATGTGTTAACAAAACTAAATTAATAATTGTTATCGTTGGACAAGAAAAAAATATTCTTTGATATTTTTATTACATTACTCTTTCTTTTTCAAATGTTAATCTTTGTAATATAATACAAGTACACTGTACTAATTACAAAGGAAGATTAAGATTAAGGCTTAAGGACATAATAACGATGATATTTAAACGCAAATCGAACTCGAGTAGATTTTTTTTAATTAAAAAAAAGTGTGCAATTATAATCATTACACGCAATTGAAATAAAATTTAAAAATATAAACCACTCTTACTTTTTTAAAGAATTTTCACTCATTTATGAAAGTAACTGACAGTCAAAAATTAAATTAAAGTTTAAAACAGCTCATATCGATATAACCTTCATAAAAATTGCGAATGTGAGACAATTAAAAAAAAAATTATCAACAATTTAATTATTACGAAAGTAATGATATAAATAAAAAATTAACTCGGAATTATTTTTATATCCATTAAATTGTTGTGTTAAAAAAAGAAATAGTTCAATTAATTAAGATGGTTACCACTAGAGTCACACTGAAGTCGTGCCTAAGGTATTATTTTAAAAAAATTGTAAAATAACTTTATTGCTATGCTGATTATTTAATATAATCATGATTACCTATATCCACCTATACTTAAAAATAAATAAAATAGCTTGAAAATAAATGAGTTTGTATAGATAGATATTTGCGTAGTTATATTGCGGTTGTACGGGACCTGTGGTTCACGAGTCCCGACTCGCACTTGGCCGCTTTTGAAAGTGTTTATCACACGATGCATCCGTTTATCAGTTATCCTGCTAACACTCACACCGACGTGATTATTGCCACGTGTTCGATTGTATGAGTTGACATTATGTAGTGAGTTACATATCAAAGTTATTTGTGATATTAAAAATGGTTAACTATCGATGCATCGACTGATCATTGCATTGAGTACCGTTTTTAGTTAAGTCGAATCGTTATAATTCATCGAGGAGCAGATGACTCCGTCAGCGAGATTTCGACTTTTTTGCGAGTGTACCTCACTGCGGAGCATCAGATCCCGGGTTCGTTTCTGGCCGGGGCAGACGTGAAGTGAGGTATAGATGTTTATTCTCGGATTTTTATGTAAAAATACATACCATATAGTAGCGTGCATGTCTGTGCCGACTGCTGCAGAAGGAATTCTGGTACGGTGTTATGAAATGAAAATTCTCTTTTAATAAAATAACCATTAAAAACTTTTTCACAGTATTTTATGACTATTTATATTCTGATTGACGTTTGATTGAAGTATTTAATGTCGCGCGCAATATGACACCATTATTGCAATATGGTCAGTTCCAACGAAGAACTATAAATTATATTTAATTATTTGTGCTACTGTTCGCGTAGCGGGCGAAATTCGACTGTAATTATTGAATTTCGTTGCGTTATAATTATCAGGTGAGGTTTCTTCTTTTCTAAGTACCATTTGTACTAAGCGACAGAAAACTTTCCGCAGCATATATAGAAAAATATATCAATTCCATTTTTCGTTGTTTCCTTTGGAATGAAAAGCGTAATTTGAAAATAGATTCTCCAATGGAAACTAAGAAAAACTGTTTAGAATACAATAAAAAATTCGTTTATTATATACCAGTATAACAAAAGTAACACGCCATCTCCATCTTCCGATGCTACGTCTTATTTTAGGTAATCATAAATCAATATGAAAATTTTGTTATCTCTCATTTAATCAGATCATCCAGCAAGAATTACGCTGTAGTAATCTCACTGATCAATCTCGTAACCGATTCCGCAGGAGTGAGTTCATTCGTTTTAGTTTTTCGGACGAAGCTTAAACTTATATCAGGATAATAAGTAATGCATGCCGTTGCACAAAGTTAATATTGTTTTAAAATCTTACACACATCTCGTGTACAAAATAAAAGAGATTTATGAAAGTCATCACTGCTTTTATGAACTATTTTACTTTCCTACTTTTACATATGTAAATGTTTTGGATAAACAAAGCGTCCGGCGACATTCCGGTCGTCTTTCCATCTAGCTGTTGGTACAGTTGGCCCGACCGCAGGTGGAGTGAAGTGTAACGGGGCAGAGTTGGGAACGGTTCAGTGACTCCAGCCCCGGGAGGTGCACGACGCCACCGGTTGACGCATGCCGTGTAGTTGCAGCTCCGTAAATTTGTTTTATTTTCAACTTAAGCGAATGCCTTGCAAATGACTGATGTTAAATCGTCATTCGCGATTAAACAATAAAATACCGGTCACATGAGCAGTTCCATTTGATTAACCAACTAAGTTATTACGCATGAATTCTACGGGCTGGCCTGTGCTATCGGGAGCACGCTGTACAAAGCGCAGTTGTATTGACCCCACACGCGAGCCCACATAGTCTCGAGCCTTGCTGACGCAACTAGGGTTGCCAATTAACAACTTGTAGAATATAACTATAATAATTCGAAAGATTGATAACATTTAAATGTTAAGTTAGTTTGATACCTATTAGTCAGATAGTTATAAGCAGTATTAGCTGAGCTGTCTCAGAGTGATAACAAATCAGAAGGATTATACAAACTTACTTGATATAGGTTTATAGTATCAGGCGTTACTTTGCGGATATTCATTGTTATTAAATTAGTATTAATTTATTTTGCAACAATCCGCAAGCACCACATACCGTCACCAACACGTGTTTCGCTCCGTTCGCGGATTGTTGCAAAGTAAATTAATACTAATTTAATAAAAATGTTACTTAACTTACGAGAGAAAAATATCTAAATAAGTTTTTACACTTTGTACACTAAACGTGATAATGCCGAACTAAAAGATATAAAAGAATGCCGGTCTACCGATTTACTTCAAGTAACTTTTTGGTACATATGTACTTTTCCAATTTCCGATGTCAATATACGACAAATAAGTACAATATTGTCTCGAGTACACATTGCACGGAACACATGTAGCATGTACCTACGCTGCATTGTTAACGTTAATTATTAAATAATGACGTGAGAGCGGTGACAGCCCTGGATGTACTCGAGCCGTTAACGTACCTTAACGGCGACGTGACAAAATGCTAATTCATCACCAGCATTTAACACACACTTTGTTTGATATGACGATCGCATAACATACCACCCGTAAGGTATTTTTAGCTGTGCGGTAATTGTGTATTCTCACTAATGAAACTGATCGACTCCGCGGCGGGATAGTAATAATAATAAGTATGATGGTCGTGTACTTGTCATGGTCGAAGTAACCATAACCATTGATTGTAATTGAATGACTGTGCTGGTGTTTGTTGCACGGTTATGCAATTACTGCTGCAAGACGTAAAAGTCGAAGACTTAATGTGAGATGTAAACTATGCAATAATCACAAAGTAACACGTGTGGCCAAGTTTGTGCTACTTGTAAAGACACTGACAGTAACTGAGGGGTCCCGGCTTTTATCCTGGTCAGGTCATAAATATTCGTTCTCTGGTAATCCATTAAATGTATGTTATTATAATACTTAATGTAAACCGCCCGTTACGCTGGTCATTTTGAAACTTAATAATCATAAATAGATATATACTATTATGTATATAAATCTGTAGTGTCTGCCTGTCTGTACATTCCATTTTTTTTTGTATAGACACTGACATCAGTTTGACCATTTTGAAAATTTTAGTCTGTCTGTATGTCCCGTTATTACTTAAGAACGGCTCGACCAATCATCGGTCGAATTGATATCAGTGACTCATAAAACGAATATTTATCAAAATCCATAACAATGAAACTAATATGCAGACAGAACCGACAGATTTATATAGTAGTATAGATAATCTATTGTCTATATTAATATGATAAAGAGAGTGCGAATTTTGTGAGCTTGTATGTATGCCGAGGGTGATCTCTGGAACCACGGCATGTATGTGAAAAAATTGTTTTACCATTAGAAATGTACATAATTCGGGATGGACCCAGGCTACATACGATATATGTTCACATATAAATTAGTGTGACATTTATGATGGTATTCGTAAATTGTCTTAATTTTTTTAAACCTATAGTTAGATAATTGTTCAACCCGAACGAAGTCGGGGTGGGCCGATATTAAAATAAAATGTCTCGATAACAAGTCATTCGACGGCGTCGACGCTCTTGTAACTCTTCATCACACGTCGTACAGACCATAGATCTAGGCACGCATGAATCCAGGTAGCAAGAGAATTTCGCTAACCAGAAACCGACTACCCTATATCAATCTGTGGCACATCGTCCTGGACGTGTGCTCTAAATCGTCTGCGTAGGTTTTAATAAACCATACATATATATACTTACACCTATCTTCCTTTTTGAAGCAGTAATTATCGACCCCAGAACTATGGTTCAAACACACTTCATTATATATTCCAATCATCTCCAAACACCTCAGCTCGTCATTGACGAGTATTTTGGACCTTTGGGCATTATTTACGATATGTAATACGTCTTAATATGTTCCTAGAGATGCTGTCGTTATGCTTCAAAGAGTTAAAGAAGCAATGATTTGTTTTTTCTAAACCGAACGTGGAATTATTCTTAAATCAAAAAACGGAAAAGACAAATAATGACAACAGATAATATGATACAGTACCACCATATTATTATTCTCCCTTTTTTTATTTTAGTTCCAAAAATCTGATCTTATCGAGATGCCAAATGTATCGTGGTAGAAGAATACCTATAATGATCGTTATTTCCAATGTTATTGAAGTTGAAAATTGACAGTGCTTGCATGCGTCCAACGTTTCTAGAAATGCCGGATCTATGTAATGTTTACTCTGTGGGAGAGGCGGGCGCGAGTGTAAACTGGAACATGAGTAACTGGATTTCTTTCATCTTGTTTATGAAGCAACCGACCGCGGCCCACGGCTACGGTGGGATTCGACCCGCGTCCAGTTCACGTCAACTGAATATTGTCAGATAAACTCTTAGACGACGAAGTAAGTTTCAACTTACGATGGTCGGCTATAGAAAAGTAAAAGAAACGTTATGACTCAATGGGACAAGTATATTAAGATTGTGTACACTGCATCCTACGTGTACACCTAAACTGAAAGTTTGGAACCGCCGGGATTCAATCGTACCGACAAATGGGATATGAAGGGTCCTGTGCTAGGCACGGCTTTGTTCTCGCAATGAGAGGGGTTAAGTGACAGTCCGCCATATTGGCTAAATGCGGATTGATGGTAGTGGACTTGACACACGTTTGATTGAGAGCTCTCTGGTATGCAAGTTTTGTTAGGATGCTTTAATTCATCAAATCACGCGATAATTTATCCATAATACGCACGTAATTTGAAAACTTGGTGCGTGCAGAATACGAAACCGAGTCTCCCGTGCAAGTGGCCGACGTTTAAACCACTGGGTCACTACTGCTTCCTTGTCATCGTTGGCTAATTATAAGGTTAATGTGATTGTTGGTAAATAAAAGTATTATGTCGCGCTGTGTGTCACCACGAAATCAGATGGTTTGTGTGTTAAGCAGCAGTTCACAACATACCGTTTGGGATTATTCTATAAAATAGCGTCAGATAGCCTTATTAAAATTGCGGACACGATTTTAGTATACGATTAAAATCGTTTATTTACTATTTAGTTCACGTTAATAAGTTAATTAACTAAATATATCAATGTACTCGCACTTGTGTCTTTAAATCTCTGATCATTATATGAGCGAAGTGGTTTTAAACTATGTCATGTTGCACTGCTTAAAAGATAATCGCGTATTTTTTTGTATCCATATTTGTAGATGTTTCATAGTACATGCAACATTTAATTAAATTTATGAAAAAAAATCAAATTGATTGAATTGAGAACAAAAATTGCCCAAATTTAAGACAGCATAGTGGAAACTGTCGTTGACCAGATATTGGTATTTAGTATACCTAGTTACGTAGATTAGATATATGGAATACCGTTTGCATGGCATATCTGTGTGTAAACGTTATTAATCTAATACTAATAGAATCTATTTATACATCCAACTCTAAACTAACTGTAAATACTACAACGCCGTGTTTTTTTCCATGGAGAAGGAACAGTGGTGGCAACACAATAAAATATAGGTTTTATGATACAACGATAAACAAAAAATTATGTCGACTGGTTGGTAGTGATCCTGCTTGCCGAATGCGAGGTCCCAGATTCGATTACCAGCTAAATCATGTATATGACAACTACTAGCGCCCATGCCACTAGGGTTTTTGGTATGTTAGGTTAGGTTGCTAAGTTTAAAATCGAAGTATTTCTTTGGTAATAGAACAATTATTGCAGCATTTATCATTTCTACTTCTGCAATTGCTGTGTTCATCTGTAATTTCAGGAACACCATATTTCCGTTGTATTCTTAGATATTAAGAAATAACTGTATTTACGGTGTTTTTGGACCTCAAACAAATAAATAATAAAAACGTTATCTCCTCTGAAGTAGTTGTGTGGAGACATCGAAATACAGAAGAAGGACAAAGATATAACACTGGACATTGCCATTGTTTGTGTCACGTAACCGTTGCAGTGGAACGGTCTGAGGCGTGACAACGTACCGTGGCGGAGATTGCCGAATATATAAATATTCACGGGACCTCATCAGACCTCGCCCAAGGTCTAAAATTGTAATTTTTTCTAGCAAAGTCAATTAACGATCTTCAATTGTTTAGGAGTCCATGAAAACATTCCACCTGCTGCTGAACGAGACATCGCGAAGGCTACAGGCGCTGACCAAAAGACTAGGCACGTCTGTGGACAAGTCCAGGCCGTACCACGAAGCGCTGGGCGCGGCTGCAGCGGCGAGGGCCGAGTGTCAGAAAGCCGCCGTGCAGTTCCAAAGGGCTAGTGGTAAGTGATAAGGAAATAAAAAATCAAGAACGCACACACAATCACATATACACTGATCCTAGGCGCGACAGTCAATCACTACAGGTGATAGTGTCGCCTTACTCTTATTGTCCGAAATAATTCCTCTATCGCCTTCCCTCCATCGAACAACCTGACCTACGGTGGAGTATCATCTTGAACGACCCGCCCGTGCGGCCGACGCGGTTTGCGTTGTCATTTGTTATGCGCACTGCAAATGATTGGAACAGCTTGCTCGCGTCGGAGTTCCCGCCTACGTATGATGTTGGAGTCTCCAAGAGGAGAGTGAATAGGCTTGTACAAGTTAGTGCGTTGACCATCTTAGACTTAATCACCATTGTTATCAAGCATTAATTTGTTTGATGTAAAAGAAATGTTCATTTTTGTCATAATTACTTTGAGCTTTTCATTAAAATGGAAAGCAAAAGTAAACCGTTTTCTTTCCGCATAATATTGCATAACTCTATGTAATCTATGTAGAAATCTAATCTGCTTTCATTGAACCTATAATATCCCAAAACACGTTGAAGCACTGAATAGAAATAGATTGCATAAAATATTTCTACACGCCGCGCTCGTAATGGTAACAAATTGGCCACTTCCCGCAGGGTAGCGCGCTCGTGCCCGGCAAGGCCATGGCCGGTCAAGGGCGGGACATTATCACCACTTGCACTTGGCTGACAGCGCCACTACACTACACCTTGCAGTTACGTCACCAGATCGTATATCAATATGGAAGTAAATGATGGTGGATTTTCGAGATGTTGAAATATTTGGGTTAGAAGTTTGAAATGTTTTGATATGCATTACTGTGCATTGGAATGATAAAGGTTGGTTCTGTAGTATGCCACTAATAGCTCACTGCAATGCACATTGTAATTAAGGATACAAGTTTGTGTCGTAAGCTGTCCAAAGACTTCGCACATGACTTACGATCAATGACAATCAATATCAACAGCGCTACCCCCAAACTTCCTCTTTGGTCAATGTCACGTTTGCCACTTTTATCAATCATTACTACCAACAATCATTTATGATTGACGCAAGTCGGACTTTTAGCACCTCAATGTAATATCGGTTTATGTATTATTCTCTCTGTATTCCTGCTGCGGATGCTTCACGGCTCCACTGAAGGTTGAGAAGAGTCATCACTTAAACATTGACACAAACATTTGATGTTGCCGTGTGTGTTTCTTGATCAGCGAGAATCGCATTGCTAATTTCGTGTTTGTGGAATTCCAAGATAAAAGTGAAGAAATCCGAGGAGATCCGCAAGGCATCCTGTCTGCTTGTGATATCACTGAAGTGACCAGAATTGCACTTCTAATTTTGTTATTTTTTTTGGATACCCTTAGTTTTCGGGGAAGGGGTCCCAGGAGATAGGTTTAGCGACCGGTGGTTAGCTTGTCATATCGCTCCAGTGCAGACGAATGACTCTACAATTCTCTTTCCAACGACCATCCATGACACAACAACAACTGACGCTTTCCAATTTTAAAACTAGTTCACAACAACTGTGTCCATCGTCATGTATGAAACATACACTAGCATTTGAGTTTTCTGATTAGTATCGATTTATAACCCACATTCCACTTAACAAGGCAATGCGAAGAGCTGACGGTGATTAATGGTCTAGCATAAAGCATGCAGTGTCCGGAGAACACGTGATAATTGTAGTAATTTTCATTCATATGTGATGCAAATCTGATAAATGGGTGCATGTATAATACAAATGTTACGATGAATTTGCGCGGTAACAAGAGTTAATGTTTGTGTGAAAGGTAGGTCGATGTTATAGGTAGTAACTGAAAAAAAAAAATTAAAAATCGGCTATCACTCTGCACGGGGCTTGTTATAAGCGGGCTGTTATGGAGCTCCGTAACCGTAACTGAATTCGATAAATTTTCATATAATACTGGTATTATTATCTTTCCGTGAAGCCTGCCCGGCTAGCTACCACCCTCCTGCTTGAGTCGGCCGCCAGACGACTTGTCGTGTTCCGGCTGGGGGCTCGAGAGCCAGTATCCTCTTTCTAACCTTCTTCTCGTTTCCTGGCCGACAACGCATCAGTGATACCTTTGGTGTTGCTGACGTCCATGGGCGACGGTGACCACTTACCATCAGGTGGCTCGTCTGCTCGTTTGTCGGCTATTAGATAACATAAAAAAAAATCCGATAGAGGCAAAATTTAAATGAAACACGTTACGACCGGTTAAGGCCGGCCGAGCAGATCCACGAGTCGCGTCGCTCTCTCTATCTTTAGACAGTTTTTATTATTTAATTTTCAAGGCTAGCGTTTTTTCTGTGATTATAATATCTACAACATAATACCTAGAAATAAAGTCAATTACATTTTTTACTCCTAGTCGTACACCATGTAATATCTGTAACCGAAATTATCCGAAATACTTTCATATCCGTAACCGTAACCGAAACCGGTAAAATATTACTCATGTATCCATGTATATCTATCCAGATTCGAAGTTTTATATCCATAACATCCCTAGTTATAAGGGGAAATATGATACCATTTAGAAACTTGCTTTGCTACAAGGGTTGAGAAGATCGAAGCAGTTAATTCGAAGTTGAGACAGACAGATGGGATCGGGCCAAAAAATATTGCTTGTAATATATGATGTATGTGATAAACCTTTAATTAAAACATTGCCTCTGTTCTATGTATCATTTCCTATACTTGCACTACTTTTACACATTACTCACATCTATGCGTGTGCCTTCCATTATGTGCGCGTATCTCGCCGTAAATTAAAGATTTATAAAGTTATCATAGTATTATAGCAGTAGTATTTTACATATTCGTAAGGAATACCTCTTTATATCAATAGCAGACAAATGAGCTGGCCCACCTCCGGATAATTAGCCATCGCCGCCCATGAACCGTCCGCAACACCAAGGAAGCGTGGAACCCGCTTTTTACTTTGAATTTTGTGAGTAATAATAAAGACAGCATCAACAAATCTTGCTTTGATTGAAAGAGATTGCTCAAACATTCACTTTCAGGAATTATTGATTTTTAATTAGTGTCATGGGAATACAGCTGGTACTCTTTCTTTATACATAGTCTGGAATCCTACTCCTCAGTCCCAATGTGGGAGCTCTATACCCTAACCACCGAGTATAATCATGAATATTAAATTATTTTGTACATGTCAAGGTGATAATTTTGAATAGCATCAAACTTTATTGCACACTTAACACCACCGTTCGGTTACTGAGCGGTATTGTTTTCCGCTGAGAACCTTTGTGGGGAGGTCACCATTAATTGATAATAATATCAGTTGCAAGGACTGATGGTTTAGCCCTAGATAGGACGATGACACGCTCCGTACAGGAAGGGGCTTATCAATTCATATTTCAGTTGACAATTTTATTGCTTTGCTTTGAATTTATAACTTAGCCATGATTAATATATTGGTTGAATTTTAGACTAGGGGATTCTCTAGGTAGGAGCAAAAAATGTTTTTTTGTGCTCCCAATTTTTCAGACTATTATTTTGAATTGGACAACTTTGTTTCAACTTACAAGCTCACTGCAGGGCAATTTAGAAGGTTTGATGCCTAAAATATTTTATGTCACAGATAAAATTATAATTTCCTTGGAATCACTTAGTTGTAGGTATTAATTTAACGCCGCAATATCACATAGTGCTATAAATGTACAAACAGACAAACACATGGCGCAGATAAGATAGGATGGCAACAAAAATGTTTTACAAATAATGGAGATATGGCCGACCTTGGGAGCGCCGCGTTGCTGCAAAGTAGGGATGTTATGGATATGAAATTTCGGATCTAGATATGGATACGGATATATGAATACCGTCACCGGATATCGGTTATAGATATTATATGATTTAGGAATTAGAAAAAAATATATACCTACTGTATTTACCAAATAACACTTTGACTTTACTTGTAGATATTATCTGGTATTACAATCATAGAAAAGAGAAATACCCTTAAAAATTTAATAATAAAGACTGTCTAAAACGAGAGCGACGCGGCTAGTTTACCACATCGGCCGGTGAGAACCTGTCATAACGTGTTTCATTTAGACTGCGCCTATCCGAAATTATTCGAAATTTTTTTTCGGTTCCGGTAATATTTTTATTTCGGATATCCCATAAGTTCAGTCACAAAAACCTTTAAGATAACAATGTTATTCGATTCAGCATTGCTTGCAACGTTGTATGTAAAATGAATGTAAAAAATGCTAAGTTGAATGGCAGATGTACTTAACACATATTGTATACGCAACATCCTAGTCTTTCATAAAAAATACCAAATATAAATATTCCATGTGTACCAGAATTGAATTTAGAACATGGTAGCTAGAAAAACATACCTGGGTGGTACAGAGCACAGTGACATTCAACTGTCACGACTGGTTCCGTTTACTCATCCGTTTCCATATGTCAAGGATAGATGAAGATCACACCCCACCCCACGAATTCCCTTTTTCTTCTTTTGTTACCTTTTATATTTTGCTTTTGAGCCATTTTTATAAGGGCTATCTTACACTTTATAAAGTGTCCCATTGTTCTAATAGTCCTTAATTGAACAAAACACCGTTCTGCACCAATTTCTCCTTCTTTACTCATGTACAAAAATCTAAGAGCTCTATCACCGGAATCGTGTTGGGGTGAAGTATGTTTATGTATGGTGTTACAGAGTTGCACGCCGCTGCGAAGGAGACGGTCACTTTGGCAGAACAGAGGTTTGTCAGCAAGCAGGACGAGTGGCAGTTCGACAGCAACTGGCAGGAGGTGCTCAACCATGCTATCATCAAGGTAGGCCACGTTAAAATAATGACTTCATCCTATTAGCGGCCTACTACAGACATGCAGGCACCGGCCCCTCGTAATCGTGGTCTGCAGTGTGCTGCGGATTGCTGGAGTTGAAGAGATTTTATAACCAATTCGCTTATTCGAAGAATATAATTCTAAGCAGTCTTTATAGACAAAAGACTATCACAATTTTTTGTGACAACTATCAACGACAGGCCACGCCTCAATTTAATTTAATAAATGTAATTTTTGTAATAGGATTATTTTGCGTAATTATTGTTATAGACATACAAGTAACGAATTTACGTAAATCGTGTCTCGTTAATTTTAATATTATATTATTTACGTTTAACTTTTTTTCATGATTATTATAATTTATTCTTCATTTTTCTGCCCTTTACTTAATTGTCCCCTTCGCACTTTTTTATATTCGCTGTGCTTCCAGCAACCCGAAAGTTGAGTGAAAGTGATCGCTCTTTATCATGTTGTATCCGCCTATGACGAGCTGAACGTTTTATTTTATCTCTTATTCTTATGGTCTACAATAAAGAGTATTGACTTTCCCTCTCTCTCCTGTAAAAGAAACATTCATATATAAAAGAGAATATGTATATCTTAATAGTGGCTAAAATTTACTTTCAGGTTATGGATGCAGAGAAGAGGAAAGCGGAGAGCGGACGCGAACACCAGAAGAAGGCGGCAGCGTATATTTCCGCTGAGAGGAAGGTAAGGGAAATCACTGAGGAACCGATCATATATGAAGGAACGGCGAAAGAAACTCGTTTGCAATTATTTCAGAACAGTTATAAAATGCATAACACACTAGTTTGCAAAAGTATACAACATTAAAAAAACATAAAAAACAAAAAGTTATTTCCAAGGAATACTGTCTCGCAAATAGTTTTTAACAGTACAAGTATTATTACTGAAATAGTTAAATTTTCATATTTACTTTAATTTCTAAAACATTTTATTATTATTAACATTTTATTATTATTTCATGTGTTTATACCTATGATTAGTTTCTTTACATATACAAAATTCTCTGAACATATAGTATGAACCCACAGAATACATTATAAATGTATTATTAGTAATTTTCAAATGTGTAAATAGTTTTAATAATAGAAATAAATAAAAATAATTTATTGATCCTCGAGCATAACCATCAACCAGCTTGACGAGTGTTAACGTGCACATATGATCATACATAGTACGTCCATACGCATACATCATACATGTGTTATGCTAGAATGTGGCATTAACCACATTAATTACCACTAGGTAACTACTAAACAAGTATCTCGATGTAATTATTTTTCACACTGTCCCACATATTCGTATCGATCATTCAACTTTATATGTCATGTTTGAACTTCATATAATATTCTTAAAACTTAACCCGAATAGGTGGCGCAGCTTGAAGAAAGTCAGAAACGTAACATCGTTAAATCACGTATTTACTTCGAGGAGAAGAAGCTGTGCGATGAACAGCTGCAGACTCAGAATGGAAAGATTGAGAAACTCCAGCGTCTCATAGCGGACGCGAAATTCCGCTACTCGAAGTCACTGAAAGCTCTCGAGGAGATATCGGAGGAGATACACAGACGTAGAGGAGAGTACCCCCCGGGGAAGGACTCCATTCCGGTCGGACCACGAGAGCCGGGCGTCGGTGCAGAACGAGACTCCATCCACGACGAAACGGAACTGGAAAAAGATGAAAAAGATGAGGATTCCGGTTTACAAGAGCTGAGATTACGAGTGCGGGAACTAGCCCTGAAGCCCATCGATAGGAGCGACGTTGAAACGGACGAGGCGTGGGCGCAAGAGCTGAACGAGACGATAAACAAGCTCGATCAATTGCTGATGATGAAGGAGAACAACCAGCAGAAGAGATCTAAATTCACCGCAAGTTCCCCGAGGAACTCTAGCGCGCCCTCCACTTCGACGAACATGGGGAAGTACCCTCCGAGCGACAGCTGGAAGGAAGACTCCAACTTGACGAGGACGAAGTCGGTCAGTCGAGAAGTCGTGTTCGATCCAAACCCACCGATCAGCAGGACCGAGAAGTCGAAGAGCATGATGTCCTTGGACGTCCTCGCTCTAGCTCGGGACGCGACCATGATGGATCGCGAGTCGTACTTAAAGGCGGTGATAGAAGACAAGTCGCCCACGGGAACGTATACGGAGAGCAATTCGGACAGGAACGACAGCCCCGACGACATTCTGATGGTGGAATGCGACTCCAGCGACTCTACGCAGAATCCCATCATAAGGATGACGAGCTCCACCGTTACTGACAGTGATAATAGTTAAATTGTTGTTAGCGGAGAGGGGATTGCAAGTAATAATGTTGTGAAATAGGTCGGTACAAATATTCGTATTGTGAAAAAGAATTGATCCCTTCTCTCGCGAGATGATTCTGCCCCCCTGTTGCGTACTATCACATAATTCAATGGTCACTGTAATAATTTGACAGATTATCGTTCTTCACCGCGGTCGAAAAAATACGCAACAGATGAGGTCGTGCTTTGACAGTTTTATTGTCACGATCATGTCAATTTTCGATGTTAGAATTTTATGGGCCTCGAAATGAATTGTAACTGAATGATGGACGACGAACGCTGCTGTATTTTTCGTATGCACAGAGATAATACGTATTTTCCACCATTGAATTTAGGATTCGATTCGGAATAGATTCGAATGTAGGACACAATTTTTCGACAACAAATTGTATTTACGATAGTTTTTTTTTCTCAAACTTTAACGGAAAAGGGATAAATATAATTTATAAAATTTTTCAAATACTTGAGGAATCTCTCACACGTGTCCACTCTAGCTGTCCAAAATCCGTGGGACAAGAATGGAACATTAGTTCTCTTAAAATATTCGTATTGTTTAAATAAATAATAAAAAAATATATGATACATACAATTTTATAATAATGGGATATTCGATGTACGTGTAAACGAAGTAGATTTTAACATATTTTATATAGAATATTATTAAAATAATGTTACAATTAATTCTGATTAATTTGCAATAATAAACTGGCATTTAATGCTAGTCTCCTATAAAGGAATTTATAATTTTCGAAATAATTTTTAAAGTTGTAAAAACTGTTTGATCTAATAATTAAGTTAAGTATGAAATTGTTTACTCACATTTCTAACTAATTTTTATCGTATCTTTCGTTATGGGTACATATTTAATATTTTACTAATTCTATACAATAGAATAAACGTTTCTCTTAAGTTCTTAACACCCGTTATACGTGCAGCTATGATGACAAAATAGTTACTAGTTTATTATTAATTACACTTAAAACACGGAGTATACAGAAATTAAGTGTCAACTGATTCACGCCTTCCCAAATTGAAAATGTTCCCATCATTCATTTATATCAAAGCCCAAGCCCAAGCCGTAACACCAGTGGTCCGCTTCAGGAGAATCGATAGATAGATATAAGAATCGATTCTGTTAATTAGAATACTTTCAAACATGTAACAGTATTGTTATAAAAATCAAGGGAAAATGATAATTTTAATATTTAAAATTTATAAGCTGATTTTAGACTTGGAAGTCTTTCTTGTCTTGTTTTTTTTTTTGTTTAATTGCCGAGATTTGTGTATTTTTTTATGAAAATTACAATCATTCTGACGCAGCAAACTTTCAATATATTAAATATTATAATTTCTGTTTTATAATATTTTTATTAATAACATGACTTCCGTCAAAAACTTTAGAAACTACCGTTTATACAGCGCCACCTGTCGGGTCCCATCCCAGTTAACAGCAAACAAATTTTGTATACATAACCTCAATCGATCTTGACATACGGAAGTTATACTATTCTATAAAACCAATACCACATAAAAAAAGAAATGAACATTACAAATTTGTTAAAATCTATTAACATTTCAGTAGACGTATAAAACGGTTTCCAAAAGCACACAAGAAACGTTGATAGTAAAATAGAACGTTAAGTGTTTCAGAATTTCAATTTAATTTTCTTCGTTGTGCCGGCCGAGGGGCGCGGGAGATGTGGTGTGTGTAATTGAGCGTTTTTTTTACGAGCGCTTCGTTTACTGTACTCCGTGTTTTAAGGTGAAGAAATAATATAATACGTTTAATATATACTCTTAATTAAGAGCGCCATATCAGTCCACCGACACTTGCTCACAAATTCGAATATTTATTTTATACTTTAATTAGTCTCTGATGGTGACGGAGACGCGAGTGGACGCCTTCTGTTTATGTGAATGTTTTTGGATGCCGATTGAATTTTGTTTTATGTGCGAATGTGCATTCGTTGCACGTGTTCAATCGTGCTCGTAACGTTTTATAACTCATCTGCGGTAGAACACCAACGAGCTAATTTTTAGTCGAGCTATAGCTGTCCCACAGCTGGGCTATGGTCTTCTCTTATAAGAGATTAAGACACTCCACCACGCTGGCCACGTGACTTGTAACCATCAAACATCTCTTATAACATTATAAATAATTCTCAGGTGTATAGATATCATCACGATGGTTTTATTTAGTTAATTTTTGTAACTAAATTGTAACACGCATGACTTGAATAATTATGAACTTAGTCCGAAATGTGCGCGAGACCCGCGATCGTAAAATAAATTATTTATGTGGCGGTTTGTAGGATATAATGCCCAGCGAAACTTGCATCTAAAGTATTGCATTTGTATTCCCAGAACAAATAGATGTGTGACAGAGTTGCAACAGCGGTGCAGTAGTATTGTTACCGCTTGCTAGCAGTCAATTGGCGGTAGGGGAGGGACTGCATAAAAATACACGAAATGTCTGTTGTGGCCGAGCGTGCACAGAAATATGACAATATTTTATACTCGTGCCATTTCGAGTACTACAAATACATTTAACGTTATACACAGAATATGTTTATTGTTAGCGAAAATTATTTTGATTACAACAAAAATCAATCGGCTCCACTAAAAACGTATAAGACTGTGAAACATGGTCGGTACTTAACTGTGGTCGTAGTTTAGATTTAAAAGGTTGTATAGCAATGATTTTAATTGCATCGTTCGATTTACGTTAATCAATACGATAATATTTTAACATCAACCCGGTTTCAAGGGTCGGTTGTGGCCCAACACCGAAATGTATACCTTGTAATAATTATTTACATAACCCTGCATTCAGTGTTCGTTGCGTACGAGTTAGTGTTTCAACCGATGCACTTGTTATTGCATTATTATATCACTTGTTAAAATTATTATTAATATTGGTGGTTAAATAAATTTGTTGCGTGCGTCACGCTCAAAAATGGAAGACATCCATGAAAAGAAATTATCTAAAAATTTTTGACAATAACACGAAACAATACTAAATAGTCGAAAATGTTTTTGGAGAGTGCTGCGGTGCCATGATGCATCTGAAGTGCTACGGATACATGTGTAGTCTCGGCCACAGACTATTATACGCTATGAATAAGAATGATTGAAATTACCCGATCAACTCAGGTGTTTCAATCGTGTATTGGATACCAAACAAGTCACTATTGTATTGACATATTTGACTTGTTTTTCTTTAATCTATTGTTAGGGTATAGTTAATGGATTGATGACTGAGCGTCACCTCCTCTGTCTGTAGTCCTGACATCTTTAATCTTTCAATCTTTGAGCGTAACAGCTTCCAACAAACAATTAATTCTTATGATGTACCTAAATAAAATACCGTATGTAGTTTTATTTTTTAGTAATATAATTTTTCGTTATCCTGTAATAATACTCCTTGAATGTCGCTGTGTAGTCGTAATCACCTGTGTCGCACCGTCTCTCTGGCACGTCTCCTATATCTTCACTGACGTTCACTAAATTTATCTGTCTACTCTTCTCGATCCTTACATGTTCACTTAATAAATTAAATTGGAAATTCGTGGTCTTTTCTTGTGCTCCTTTACCAAAATATTGATATAAGTGGTTACATTACATGTGTGTAGTTTGAATGTTTGTAAGGTTCCACGCGCGCGACCAGCGGCGGATGACCGTTGTAATTCAAAAAAAGCTCATACGGTTCAATATTAAAATAAAACAACAAAATGGTAATAAGTTTCCATAATTTATTAATCTTCCCAGAAGTCAATACTACCACGAACAATATTCATCCACTAATATACAATAAACTTTATAAATTTGTATCGATAAAAATTTGGAAAGGCACTTCCGAAGAGCGTAACGTTCTAAGAATAGATACAATACAGATTAAATAAAAATGTTTATCTCATATAAAAAAATATATTAAGGATAATTTTTAAATAAACGGTTACTTAGTTACCGAAATATTATACTTATTTAGCCCTTACAATTGTTAGTGAGCAATGTAACTACTCGCAGAGGCGAACTAGCGAACGTTTAAAGACTGTTTAGTAAAAATATACCGCATATCACCAGTTCCAAAAATTATACTTTTTATATTAAAATAATTACTCGCATGCGTTGTTACACTTCTACACTGCCTATATTTACAGCTAGCAACTGCTTTGAACATTCAAAATCATTCCAAATGCAGAATTTAACTGACCATTACAACTGGCATTCGTAAAATCATCCCTTCGTGTCCTAAATTAAACGCTTATTTAAGAAATATTTATTGGATATGTTGCCAATGATGTTCAATGTTTGGTATATCAAACGTTTTGAATTGATGTAAATCTCAAAAACACATTCATGGTAACAACGGAAGATTAACATCGATGCATCGAGGTAATTCTGACAGAGTTATTTCCGCGCCACGTCTTCGCCTATCCCGGTAACGACAGAGTCAAGTACGGCGTCCAAACGTAGACCTACTCGGATGATAAATATGACGTTAAATTAATGGGAACAGAAAAATACTTCTGGCATTAGTCGCACATATCGTCGGTCGAAACTATCCCGGATCATTTTAAGTTCTAGGAGAAAATAAAAAACGTCTACAAGAAAATACGGTATAATGTATTATTTTTATTATTATTAATGCGTTATCTAATTGGTGCAATATAGAATAAAAAATTTGTGCTTACACATAACGGTCGCTTTGTACTGAAGCGGAGACCGCTAATGATAAGCCGCACTACTCCGCTGCCAAAATAATTTGGTATAATTTTCGTCTCCACTGATTCCATTAAACCGAAGCAGGGATGAGATGATTTTGATTTCATGATAGATTTCAATCAATGCGATCGGTTGCATCTTGCACGTTTCTGCCTCGGTGGCAGTTATGGAGCTCCGTAATCGTAACCGAAGCTGTCGTATATCGGAAATAAAAATATATCTGAAACCGTCACCGAATCCGATAAAAAAGTTTGAAATAAGTTTGGATAGCGGCAGTTCAAACGAAACACTTTATACACGACGCACGAGCCGCGTCGCTCTCATATTTAGAGCTTTTATTATTTAATTTTTAAAGTTATTGGTATTTTTTCTGGGATCAAATACCAAGTAATATCTAGACATAAAGTCAAAGAGAAACCTTGTAAATTCATCATACTATTTTTCTAAGTCCTAAATCATCTGATATCCGCATCAAAAACTATCCGAAACAACCGGATATTTCATATCCGTAACTGAAATTATCTGAAACAATGGAGTAATCCCTAATAATTTCATATGCGTAACCCGTCAATCACTATCCAAATATCCGTATCCTTATCCAGATCCAAAATTTCATATCCATAACATCTCTAGTATAAACTGTCAACGCTTAGAACCCGCAACCCGATCAAGTCAACAACTACAGTAAATATATATATATATATATATATATATATAATCCCCGTCAATGAGGATTTATATATTATATTGCAAACTTGTTAGCCTCATCGTCGCCATAAAACCTGAATTATAGTCCGAAAAACGTTTTACGTAACATACAATACGAATCAAATAAACGCTTGGTAAAGTTACAAATTCCTTATTTGTGAATAAGCCTGTCAAGTCGAAGCCAGTATATATAGGTAGGTATATTTCTCGAACCCTATCTTGGAAGAGTTCAATCTCTAAGCGACGCACTGCAAGGCGCGGCTCTCATGTTCGAGGAAGCCAACAGCACTCCGCCATGCTACTGCAGAATCGATTAGTATATCTTGCATGCTGGCCAGTTCCGTGGTGTCATGGATAGTCGAAGATTAGGGAATGTTATAACCAAGTGTTTTGGTCGAATTGACATAAAATAATTTGCCGTAACGAATAGCACATAATACGCTAAATTAATAATATGAAAATAAACTAAATTTATGTTAAAAACAATCAGAAAGACGATTATGTGAAGCTACAAGAGATATTATTAGGGCGACATTCAGTAAAATAAAACATTAGAATGCAACTTAAATACGAGCGAGGTTTTAACAACGCACAGACAAAAATAAATTATGAAAATGTATTACATTACATAACAACAACAATAACAATTATCTATTACAACAACTGGATTAGCACAATACTGGAAGGTCAACGGCACGTCATCACAAAAACGTCACGTCACGTCTCGTACCGTGACGCTGTTCCGAAATTATATCGCCGACGGGGTGGTAATACCTCGTCACCGCATATGTAACGAAATCTTTTTCATAAAGTACTAAACTCTGTAAACATCGTGAGTACCCGTCTGATAGAAAATTATGAAGAAAAAACATATTGCAGATTTTATTTTGTTTTTAATTATATTTATTAAATTGGATTTATTTCTAAAATATGCGAATTCGACAGTATACATATGTATGAACGATTAAGCAGTGAATTTATGTGGAAAAAATAAAGATATAAGGCATTGATACTTTACCGCCGACGTGGATTTTCTCTAACTACTATACTATGACGTCAATAAGATGATCGATTTTTATCTAAACTTAAATTCAAATGAATACTATTAACGAAAATGCAATTGAATACAACAATTTGCATACTTATTTAGTAATGCATCAAAAACACCGTTTGTCTTATATTAAATACATCATTATCATAACTAATTCATACAACAAATACATTGTATACAAAATTTTAGTTTTGCCTGTATGACACAATGGTGTCATACAGGCAAAACAATTCAATGGGAAAAATGGCAATTCAATGGAATTGTTGTATTAAAATATACTGCACACATAATCTGAAATAATTCGGTATCAAATTCATTAATAACATGTTATAATTATATAATACGATATCGAACGTGTCCATACAATTGTTATCCAGCATTCCTATGCCTTCCACTCTATGACATATACACTATCAAACAGAGCATCATAACGTGTGAGACGACATCAAATAATAAGATGCAATGAATAATATATCAGTTATAAAATTGTATCTTATCATAAAAAAGACGCGGATACTTCATAAAATACATACCTTCTGCTGCAGAATGTATATATAGGACTGATTGATTCTTATCTCCACGACATGATAGTGAAACGGAATGTTTTTAAAATATTCAAAACTTTCAATTTAAAATTGATCAACAAAATAATGATCTCGGTAAACTACTAGTTGGAATAAAACACAATAAATCCCTTGAAACGTATAAAAATATACTCTCGTATACTATCAATATTATGAATATCTAGTCATCCGATCTGGAATCTAAAACCAATGTAAACACTGAGATGTACAAACCACCGCGTCCTTAATACAGAGAAAATTATGAAAAATGCAAATACGGTACTTGCATGAGATTCAGATGTTTCGTGCGTTAATTTAAGTTGAAAGTTATGTAATAATGAACTACACTTACCTACCTGTAACGGAACCGGGGACAGAGTGCGTCTATTTCGTTAATAGCTCTTCACAATCATTGGGTTACGATTATCGTCGTGGTACATAGACAGTACGACGCTTCAAAAGACACAAGATGTCACTTGAACATGACCTCCAAATAAAAAAACTAAACACAACATGTAGATAATACTTAATCAAGGTAACACTGGATTCGAAATACTCGCCGTCGACACCTCACGGCCTTACCACTTACGCTTAAATATTCCTTCACATCGTACTCGACCTTACAACAATAGTAACTCAACAATAATTTGTAAATAATATTTCCTATTTTCAACTCTAACAAGGAGGAATACGATTCATATTAACAATTATTTATTTATCTAGACTTTATTTGTACACAGACGCATTAAAAACTATCGAACCTAGACTGTATCATGGACTCGTAGCATTGCAATATATAGTGTATGTATTGTTGTCGATATGTATACTAAAATATTGAAATAACTATGTATTATAAACATATATATCTATATATCTATATATATTGTGTGTGTGTGTGTGTTACTATATCGACCTAATAGTCCGTAAAAATTATATCTATCTACAGTAAAAACCCTGACATGCGTTTTGGTATTAACATTTCATTAAAACTCATTACACTGACAGGAGATGGGAAAACCTTGTGGCCACATCGAATGACGCTCTCCTGCTGCGAAATAATGACATTTTTATACTTTACCGTTACGACATGTAAGTAATGTAAGCGCTCCGTTAAAATACTATTTAATCCTAAATAAATATGAATAATATTTTTACATTAAAAATTCCTTTATGGCCTTAGAAGACATTATCCGCACATTGTCTTTGTACTTGGCTGCAAATCTAGAAAACCTATAGCGCACCGACCTCTATTACCTTAACACCGCTGTGTGATACGGTGCAGCGCCACCGTGCGGATCTTTCATGGAACTATATCTCTTCTGTTCCTCCAACCAGAGTTCAGTTCCAGTTCCCTAGTTCCAGAGATTTTACGACAACATATTACTGCGGTTTGTGTTAAGGTAGTACACGTAGAGTATGCACAATAAATACACAGTTCAGTTTGTTTACAATATAGAGACAAATGCCATAGACTAAACTAGTAAGTAACACGTCACTCGGTATAGTAGGTATCGCACGCTTGTTAATTGGCAGTTCTGGTAACGTTACAAACGGACAACTTTCTGTAGATACATATGTAGAGCGCATTAAGCTACATCTATGACACGGCTTGCCGTGACCACGCAGAGTCTGGCCCGATACGATATGACTGATTTCAATGTACACATTTGTATTGACTAGTTAAATTGGTGGCGGTGAAGAGCAAATGTCATGTACCCGTCTATTACGTTAGTATCTATGGTCTTTAAATTGCTATGGTTTGAAAATAACCCATCGGTCAGACTGGCCCAAGCGGTCGTCCTCCAAGAGACGGTCGGATGGATGGAGGTCGTCCGGGCTCCACAGTTCCTGTATCTCGTTAGTGGGGTGGTGTTACAACTTACAGGCGGGCACCACGTCGCGCCACCAACTGGCGCGCTCGAACACGCCGGGATGGCTGAAGAACGCCTTCTGCAGGTTTTGGTATAACTGGAAACACATAAATTAATTAATAACACATGCATTAATTAATAATTTAATTTAAAATAATCAACATTGACTTTTTCCAAAATTTTAAAAGTAATCGTTTGGGACAAATGACCGGTGTTGGTTGTTGACCACATTAATTTCGTCCAAAATATGTTTATATCGGTCATAAATGGTAAGGAGCTCCAACACTTGTCTGGAGATTCATTTATTTACAATTTACGTAGGTTATTAAATTAGTATTAATTTACTTTACAACAATCCGCAAGCACATTGTATGATGGTATATACTTCTATAGTTGCAGAGAACCTCCCTCTCTCCCACAAAGGAAAACATGCATTTATAATAAATAAAAGTATATAACAACACACATACCGTCACGAACACATGTGTCGCACCGAAACGAAGCATCCTCAGGGTGAGTAGACTTTACGAGTGTTAGCCGCAAAGTGAGCGCCTGCTACTGAACGCGAGCCTTTTATACTCAACTCGCCGACTGGTTATACAACTACATATATACGTAGGTCCTTGGATTGATGCTCTATTAAGAGTTTGGCCATATTCAAATTTCAGCTATTTTTTTTAAATTCATTTGGCGCAAATCAGTTGGGAATGACGGACGGACATAGACACGTGAATGGTTCTATAAGTATCCCGTTCTTTTATCGATACCCAGAACATTAAAATAAGAAACAGACAGTATCTTATAATGTAACGAACGATCTCGCGCATTTGTGCCAGCTTTAAATTATCTTAATTATTTCTTGCTGTGGACACAAAAAATACTGACCTTTCCGTCACTTTTGCCCAAAACGGAATTGAGCACAAAGTCGGTTGGCGCCAGCGCATCCACGACGCTCACCATTTCATTTTTTAGCTCCCCGCACAGCTCCAGTATGCTCTCCCGCACCAGGCTCGCCAGTTTGTCTCCGGAGGAGAAGCCTCCCTGATACAACTCTACCAAATGCTTGTCCAGCGACCAAAGACCGTATAGACAGAACAACTTGTACAGCACCGGCTGCAACTGCGTCTCCTTCTTCTGCACGGAGTCCAAACAGAACATGAGAGAGAGAAACTCCGCGTACGCCTTCGTCAGATTCTTCCATCGGTACACTTGTGACTTGTTCTTCGCTTGCACTTTGGTGAGCCCTTTGCTGATTTCCAATTCGTGCTTCTCGTGCGTGTGCTTGAGGAGCCAGCATAGGAGCCATTTGTAGGTGGACATCACAACTGTAAATTAGGAAGTATTATATGTATGTGAAGCTTATTCTAACAAAATAGGGCAAATTATAGTTGCGTCAATGGTTGGTCAATAAACAGAGAGCAGATGATTTTAATTTTATTCATATTAAGTAGTGTGAGTACCGGTTACGGTTACAACCGGTAACATTACAACAGTACAAGTGTATAATATGAAAAATGTACACACACGAACGCTGGCACGCAAATGCGTACACGCACAAGCATAAGTACAAACACACAATTAACGTTTATTTGACATCGGCAACACTTTAAGAAATGGAAATATACAATTTCTATGAAAGTCGGTCGCTAATACGTTAGTTATTTACCCTCACAATCTTAGAATCATCATGGCGGAAAAATTTGGAAATTGGCCAACACGCTAACAATTTTTTAATGAGGGAAAATTTAATATATGCATAAATAAACGAAAAAAAAAACATTACAGTACATTTGTCTCACTGTTTGCCAACCAATTTTTTTTTGTTCGGTAGCCATGGTCTAGTATTAGCGCTATCAGTAAAAATTGGAAAAAGAACATTATTCAATAAATATAGTCGAAACTCGAACGATAGAAGACGAATAGTCAGTATTAAGGTGGAAAGAACGTACAGTGCGGCGTCTTCAACTCCCTCGTGTTGGTACAGGCGAACTTGGTATTCTCGATATTCTTGAAGTCCCCGAGGAAGCCGACGGTGCCCAGCGGCGAGTCGACCGGGTTGCCGGCCACGACCGCCTCGTACTGCCGCAAGAGCCAGTTGCCGGCCTGCTGCGACAGCACGTTGTTGTCGCCCTCGTACGTCACCGTCGGTTCGTGGTTGCTCCTGATGTCGCCTAGGTTGGCGCACTGATGGATATCACTTTAGTTATTGGTCCTGTTCTCACAAGTTGTAGTGCGATTCCAAGAAGCTACCGAACCGAGGTGAGGGAGTATGTTGGAAATGCAATTAGAAGTAGAAGAAGAAGTGTGCGTCGGTGTACGGTATGTATGGTATACCTTGAGATATCCGTGGCCACCGCACGCCTCGCGGCACTGCTGCGCCGCCTCCAGCACGGTCCACGTGAGCAGCGGCTTGCTGCACGACACCATGGCATGGATCTCTGAAACCGCTTCACTCTGTATTGCGAAAACAGATCACAAATCAATATTTATCAATCCGTGCAGTTCACTGTTTATCACTCTTAGTTCTGAAACGTAGAAACAGCATCAAACGGCATCCCCCCGTGGCTGAACACGGCCTTGGCCAATGGCAGTAAGTCTGTCATGCAGAAAGTGAATGAAGAATTTTTTCTACATTTCTAAACCGAAATATATCGCTGCTAGTCAAAAGTCAACGGTTAATTTTCGTCAAAAATTTAATAGTGTTTTGCTTGGCAGTATTGCGATGCGACAAAGTGAGGTCTTCTGTTCCACGCATCCATTTATATTCTCGACACATTTTGCAAATCATCGCATCGCCTGCAGGAGTCCCCTCTGAGGTTGCCTACTTCTTCTCTCAAAGAATTATTTACTGCGATAGGAACGATTACTACAGCTAATATTTACACGATGCTATCGGAGCTTGCTAACCTAAAGAACCGCAGCGGTGATTGTTTGTCTTTCATAAATTAATTAAATAACACTTTCATAAATTAATTAAACAATGACAGTTTATTAAATTCGCTACACCATCTACATTGAGTTAAATCGTTTTTTGAATTATAACATCGAATTTACCATGATTAATGACGGCCAAAAATACATTCGATTACAGAGTGATTAGATTAATACATGTGATAGAAATTAATTTCAGGAATAAAGACTGTGCAATATTGATAAGGTAGAGAGTACTCGGTTTGAGTGCGTCCGGTAGGGTTACCATACGTACAATTTTTTTTTATTATTTATTCGGGATAACAACAGCTCAACATTTAATATACATATATCACTTAGTTTGTTACGCGATGAGGCCAATTACAGTCATCGACATTAATGTTTATTGTATTAAGTCCTAAATAAAAAAAACAACTTCATTACAAACTTTACTCGTTACATTCAAATCATCGGCAAAACATTTGTCATTACTATAATCTGTTCGAAACATTTTAATCGATAATAATATGTACTTAACACCAAAATCAAATCGGTAAAACTACCCGCTTTATGTATAGCTACGTTGATTCGATATAATCGTGTCCATTCGGCGTCATGCGGTTCGCATTCCCGACTGAAACAGTATCGATTGGCGATCGATCGATCGGCACGAGACGAACGACGACTTCGCTTCTAACCCGGTTGTGCCCGATTACGCACATAATAGACAAGTCGAGCGGTCTTTTTGAGGAAAATTTATCCACATCTAAGCAATCGTACCCGACTATACGTATGGCACCCCTCGTTCGGTTGTATTACCGTCAAAATGGCATGTGCAATTCAATAGTACCACTGGACCACGCTCGCCCGCACAGAAACAGACCGACAGCGATGACACGATGAAATTATTAAAATGTTATGAAAATAAAAACAAATTCACTCAGTCGTGTTAACAACATGCCAAATTAACTAACTACATTGTTATTTAAAAGATTAAATTGTAAAGTTTAATAGCACCGTTATACTTGCCGATTTGCGCTAGAATAAAGTAAAATTAATAAATTAATGCATTTTCCGTCCTATTGTGTACTACAAACAAAAACATAAGATTATTATAACTATTCTCAACGCATGATAATGACAAATCACACTTGTTACCCAGTTTATCTATATTCATATTTATAATCACCGGAATCTCAGCGTCTATTTCAAAAATTCTTTTGCCATTTGAAAGGTGCATTATGTGTGTGTGAGTGTAATTATTAATTAACCCAAACGAGGTGGCAGCGGGCCACTAGTTTCAATATTAAAAAAAAATCACAAATTTGTAAACATGAAGTAAATTGTTTTTAGTTACCTTTATGTATTGATTGAAGTCAACCAATAATTATGTAAACGCTAATTATAGAATAAAACCGTATAAAATATCAGTTTTAACATTACTATTAAACCATAATGGAATAGACGCTAATGAATTATAAAAAAATCAAGATTCGACTAAATATTTAGTTGAACAAAAATAAAACAAGTGTATATAAACAGGCCCCCTCGGTGGAGTACCCAGGACGCCGGCAGCTTTTCCTCGCTGCATAGCAATGCAACTACGCTGAGCGAACAAGCTCCGAGCTGTCCGGTCCGGTCGCATGTCCTATCATTCTTCTTCTTTATTATAACGTACTGCGAAGATCAAAAATGCACTTAGCATATCAATGTACAGGTACATATATCGGACACCAAACTACGTAGTAGAGATACATACTAAGTAGTAGAGATTACATCATCACATATACATATCAAAATAATTATTACACCATACTACGCGCACTGCTATCGCTTATCACGTACAGTCATATCTATTGTTATTTATAGGTGTATCGTTTATTGCTCAACTTTCATAGACGATCGTATTGAGTACAAGTTAAATATCGACCGATTAAAATAACAGTAAGTGATTAATGGACAATAGATATACACTTTCAATTGTATCATTTAACAGACTCTATCTCAAGAGTGTATCATTAAACGGTTTCCTTGTCATCGCAATCGCATCGACGTTACGTCATATTGTACGTTGGGAAGCGATAAGTTTCATATTTTACTGTATCATTTAACGAAAAGTGTATCATTAAATATTTTTGAACGATGATTCACCAAATTGTCCACCCTGAGTCCGGCGTGGGATTTCTCTACAATGCCCAGGTATATGTGGCTTAAATTCTCTATGTACAACCGGAACACCACCGCTGCTGCCACGTAGCCGAACAGACGCCATTGCTGAAACAAAAACAAACGATATCATCCAGTCGACGATCTCGTTCGGTCGACGAACAAATCCCAAGTTAAGCAATAAATATTTATTGCTCCGACTGAGAACGGAAACGGAACGCATCATCGTATCGTTCTATAGTAATATCGCTGTAATAGTATAGTAACATCGCTGAGAATCATAAATAAAAATAAACAAATAATAATCGTTTACACGCTCACACCCTTGCACTAGGATTCCCTGTGTTGTTGGCGGCATGGACATACACAAATATGAAATTACATTCATCCATAAAAACAAACATTTATCTGTCTGCCGGGAATTGAACCCGGTACCCCTCGCTCGGCAGGCAGGGTCACTACCAACTGGACTAAGGGGTCGTCAAATAGAGTTGGTACAGTGAAAAAACATAGCAAAAACAAAACAGAAATTTAGTTTTCCCATAATCCTACCTCACGGCGTTACAATTAATTTACTATTGATTGACAGTTTAGATTACAATTAAATACATAAATAAACTCACACCCCCGCACAAGAATTCCCTGAGGTGCGAATGAAATGGACTCACACAGAAATGTCATTACAAACACTTCTGTTTCCAGAACAAACATTTATCTGTCGCATAAATATCTACTTGGGCCAGATTCGAACCCACGACCCCTCGCTAGGGTCAATACTACCTTGACCACGGGATCGTTATTATAGACCTCAGTGATATAACGTACGTGCAACTCGTACTCCAGCAAGGGTATCTCGTTGTCTCGCTCGCCGAACTGCTTGCGGGTGGCCGCGTATCGCACGGCGATGGCGACCACGCTCGATATTGAATGACAGCTTTCCTGCATTATGCCGATGCGACCTGGCAACAATAGCGCACGGTCGAATTAGTTGTGTGAGCGCGCTCCAGCTAAAAAATAATCAACTTTTTATCACAAATCCAAGCAAATCTGTAAAGATTAGTGCGAATTTTGTGCACGGCACCTATTTAAAAAAAATCTTTTACCGTTTCAATTCAATTCATTACACAATT
Source organism: Megathymus violae (assembly GCA_003671415.1). Classification (NCBI taxonomy): domain Eukaryota; kingdom Metazoa; phylum Arthropoda; class Insecta; order Lepidoptera; family Hesperiidae; genus Megathymus; species Megathymus violae. The sequence continues at coordinate 16,676,043 of PDGT01000001.1, forward strand.
GCTGGATTTACACAAGTTGATAACGCCAGTAAAATCCTGCCGCTTGGCGAGCAATACAATTCGTCACATTTTTTTATACATACTCCGGATGGACATGCGTTATATATATCATGTATATAGATACGTGTATGTATGTTGTATGTTGGGGGAGCAGTTACCGAGTTTATTTTATTTATTTAGTTCACCGTAAGCATTTAATTTTCCAGGTGAATTTTTTCAAACAAGTTATGCACTCAATAATGTCATCACTTAATATGTGCAGTTCACAACAACCGCACTGACCCATCTGCTCAGACATTTCAGCAATATTCACTTATTAGACTTATCAGAGAGAAAAAATTGTCTTCAGAATTAGTGAGCAACTGTTAAAAAGAAAATAAAAGCAAAACATAATGAAAAAAAAGAAAAACATTGTCAAAAAAATATTTCCTTCTGGGGGTTGATTCACAAAACTTAGCGCGATACGAACTTTAAGAAATACTACTAGTTTGGACCACACAACTATAGTGCTCTAAGTTTGGACCACAGAACTATAGTGCTCTAAGTTTGGACCACACAACTATAGTGCTCTAAGTTTGGACCACACAACTATAGTGCTCTAAGTTTGGACCACACAACTATAGTGCTCTAAGTTTGGACCACACAACTATAGTGCTCTACGTTTGGACCACACAACTATAGTACTCTAAGTTTGGACCACACAACTATAGTGCTCTACGTTTGGACCACACAACTATAGTACTCTAAGTTTGGACCACACAACTATAGTGCTCTCAACCGAGTGAACGAAATTAGTGATCACTTGAAAGTTGTGTTAAAGTTAGTGTTGCACTTACAGATGCTTGATTGCATGCACTTAGTCTTTGTTATTTGTTATTGAATTCAATCAACACTGACACGATCACTTATAAATAGTCACTTTTGTGGGTAGAATGCGTTGACCAATTTGTTTAAACTTTTAAACCTAGGCGGCGCACATCGCGATAACGCGAAGATTTGTATTATCACGATGTATATAGCCGAAAATGTCGCGAATACTTCGCGCCTCTTCGCGCCTCTTCGGGCGGAGGCGTTAACACTTTGCTCCGCTGTCGGTAAATTCTCGCACATAAAAGCGTTGTATCGCGATAAACTTCGCTTGCGCGGCCACACTTCAGTCGGCCTGCAGCCATCGTGTGTAGTGGACGTTTTGAGAGACGTATCCAACATGGATTGGAATAACGACAAAATTTTGCATTTTGTCTAATTACGAATTTCAAACAATCTTATGGAACCCGAAGGAAACTGACCATAAAGGAAAGGATCTCTGTTATGATGCTTGGGTGGTTTAGATGACACAAATTTAAAAAAATATTCGCTGCTCTAAAATAAAGAGCAACCGCGGCGTCCATTTTGTATTTTGCGTTTGATGTCGCGACAAATCTGACAACGATGCAATGTGGCCATGCACATTTGCTGTAGACCAAACGGACAAAGCTTAGTCTTCGCCCTACAGCGAATGTTATCGCCATGTGTGCGTCCTAGGCATTACAACAATGCACTTTGACGCACAACATGACACTCAGAATCTTTGCTCTTCTACGAATTTGGCGATATAAAATTTATGTCTAACTATTCGTTTATTATACTAGATTACAATTAAAATAGTAGGATCAAACGCTGTACACGTGTGATTCAGAACGATCGAAGATAATGATAATAATGTATACTTTAAGGGCTTGTGTGGCAACTATTTTGAACTATTAGTAGATGAAAATTGTATATGTTCGATACAATGCCAAACTATTTCGAGGCTAAGACTTAAAAAATAGACTTAAAACAATTACAGACTATTCTAGAAAAAAAATTAAAATAAATAGACAAACAGACAGGCTATCGAATAACAAAACAAATTATCAAAAACGAACCCAAAAAAATATTTATGTGTGAATTTAAACAAAAATGGATTTTTGTTACATTATCGAATGTATTACCAAAAAATCCCGCTAACGACGAGTATTTATGTGTGTTTAATCAACAGTAATCAAGTTACTTTACAAGTGACATCCAAAATATTGACTCTGCGTGAATCACTTTAATTGTCTTGTGAGATAACTCCTCCTCCAGCGCAACAACCCTACATGGTCGTAGATACTCGCGTCCGCTGACCGGCTAAAAATAATTACCGTGTCTCTACTGGTGAAAGGCTTAACAATATTGATAAATACTCTTCCTGGAACTTTTAAAAATATATATTGCATACTGCACTCTTGGAGTAGATTGCAATAATAGCATCTAAATTAAATTAAATTAATATACATGTTTTGTTTTGTACAAACTTTCTTAAATACTTAATACTCATACTATTAAGCGCTTAATGTAACCTCGAATCTTCTCAATATAGTATTAGCACAATTTTATTTAATAACCTTGTACCCACCCACTTTCAATGTTTGCTTCTTTACTTACTTAATAGTAATCTGTGGTTAATGGTTCTGGTTAGCGACTAAGCAAAATAATGTATCATATCTATTATATAATATAAACCCTATCGTGTACTGTTTGTTGGCCCAAATAAAGTGAAAAAAATAAAATATTCCACCATCTTATTCCAGTGTGACTTACTGGAGTGACGTTAGTAGACTTAGTGCCGGAAGTTAATTACTATGGCCCGAAGGCACCTGACTAAACCCAAATACTTTTAACCAACGATAGCTACAGCAACAGCTACTTCATCTTGCCCTACAAAGAACAACGTCACAAGCGCTACTCCCCACCGCAACCCGAAGTTGCCCAGCTATGTCAGTTGCATGTTAATATTGACAGGACAGTTTCTTCTACTTAGTCGGTTTCTTCGTTGCTTTAGGTCGTGCCCGTTCTGACAAGCCTTGACCAGTTGTTTCAATGCCACCCTGTCTTCCTGTGAGCCTCAATGAATGACTGGGATGCCTATGATCTCCTTTACGGTGTCGGACCATCGGGTACATGATCGACCTCTAGGTCTTTTTCCGTCTACTTTGTGCACCACAACCAGTTTATCGAAGTTGCCTGACTGTCTACCTGCCATGAGTAATGTGTTCACCTGCTGATAGGTTCTCCAGCGCCGCCCCAAGTATCTTGGAAGGCTCCGAGAAGGAGCTCTCATACGTTCCGTCCTCGGTCACATCGGCCGTTCTATTGAGCAGGTTCACCCGCGGTATTCGATATTGGTTGAACATGACGAATCTATAATACAAAAAAAAAATACATTATTTTTCATCACTAATAAGTAAATTTAACAGAATGTACAGTACAGATTAAATATTATGCATTGAGGAACATGGGAAACAATCGTATTACATAACAAAAACGAATAACAAAAGTAATTTGGCTTTAAAATTTTATTAGAAATCTTAACGTTACCACAAACAAAATAAAATTAAAATGTTATTTAATTAGCTGCAAGCGGCCTCACCTTGTTATGGAACAGTATAAAGCTGATATAACCTTCCATCGTGTTCGTTTTCAATCTCTTTTAAGTATGCATTATTTATATATGATGCAATTAATAAAAATTACACCACAGACCCAAAACGGCATTATTACAACCTAATAAAAATGCCCAAAAACCAATAATTTTTAAACATTCATTCTTAAATCGCTTCATTAAGCCGAGGGATTTGTAAAGCAGTTAATTTGCGATAATGGATTATAAATTATGTATATAAGCTTTAAAATGTTTACATACCACCAAAAACGTGCACATTAAGAAATGGTTGACATTTCATTCATTGTGCTATTATACGTAGATACGAATACTGTCATGTGATTCATGACATATAACAGATATTTTCCGATATCGGCCACAGTACATTGGCAGTATTATGGTAAGCGAAATACTTCATAGCAAATACATTTTTATCTCAACTACTGATATGAGACATACGAATTTTCTCGCGGTTCGACAAATTACATTAATTAGTCATAACGATTAATAGTAAAAAGATAGTTATGCAGAACGGTATCATACGTTGGCTTAGCTAAAAACTTCCTATTTCTATTAACTGCTATTCCAAATATTTTATTTATTCATTTCGTTCACGGAAACGTTAATACTAGTCATGTTAATTACAAGCGATAAAGCCGCGTTTTTGTATACAGATTTTATTTATGAACTTACTGTATATCTATGTTTCTGGCGTATATAGGTATATAAAGAGTAGGCATCTATATTTAAAATATTACATTTGAAAATAATTGTCTGGCGATATTTGATTATCACAAACTCTTCAGAAATGGGAGCCAATTCTCACCCGTTGTCAATGCCGTTGACGCCGATCTTCTCGCCCATGTCACCCACGATGACCCCCGGGTACGCCTCCAGCGTGGCCGGATTGCGTATGGGCACCACGAACCCGTGCAGCCCGTGACACGCACCGTCAGGCGTGATCAGCTGCGCGAACAGCAACGTGTGTGTGCACGTTCTGCCTGAAAGCAATCTTTGTGTTACATACACTGCACGGTAAACTTTATAGACGGGTTGACCTAGTAGATCGCTACAGAATGCAATTTGAGGCGTGTTTTAAATGAACGAGTTACGGCTTAGGGCAAAACATTGGTGAGCATTACACACGTTACTGAACTGTGACCGCCTTCGAAGGTCTTTCGTCCGAAGCCTGCACGTACAGGCCAATGTTTAAGGTTTTTTTTAATGTTGACATTTAAGAATTCCTATCCTCTCACTGAGATTCCCAATGTAACCTGAGTGACAAAAAATTACAACATTAAGACGTCACATAGGTACAACGAAGACCTCATTACAAAATAATTTTTCTGTCATATAAAAATATATGTTCAGATCGGGAAATGGACCCGCGATTCCTCGCTCGACAGTCAAGCTGTCTGACAACCGGACTGCAGGATGAAAAGGAAAATTGAACTTAAGCTAAATTTAAGTTTAAAATTTAAAAAAAAACTTAAGTGTACCAAGCATACCTAAGATAGGTATTTAGAGAATCTTTTAACCAATGAGGACTACTCGTATTGGCAATAGTCTATAATATGGGGTTTGGGAGATTCTTTGGCTAATGACGTTAAGAAAAAAATAATTATCTTTCCAGTGTAACGTTTTTGGTACATATTATGTAAGCAGTAAAATGATTCTGCCTGCCGAATACCTAAATTTATCCATCTCCTCTGGTTAATTTCTCGCGAATGGGAAGGATGCGCAGATGGTCCCATTACCCAAAAACCTAAATCATTCTTCATTTCCACATGTCGTCATATCTGAATATTACCTTTCCTGATGAAAATCTTCGAGCGCCTCGTTCAAAATCAATTTAATTTCTTTTTAGAAATCCGTCACATCCTTTACCAGCACAGTACTTCTACAGCTTTAGTTAAAGTAACAGACGATATTGGATCTAGAATGGACAACCAGCAATTAACGGTGTTAGCATTATTAGATTTTAGCAATGCTTTCAATAGTGTTGATTTTAACATTTAGCTGGAAATTGGTTTCAAAATTATTAGCATGGACTCCGGCAGGGTGTAGATTCGGGATAGCTATTTACTTGGTCTCCAGTAAATGCCGATGTACCTCAAAATGCAACTCATCTACATGCTGCAGATCTCAAGGCACCATTTCAGAATTGTCCAAAGCATTTAACAAAGTAAATAGGGATTTGATCCGTATCTTAATCTAGAGTCACTCCTTCGGTTTTACATTAAATCCCAAGAAAATATAAGTTATCATAATCGATAGCTTCAGATTAACAGCTAAAGTTGACTTGCCACAGCTCGCCTCGGTTATGTTTCATTGTGTCCATATTTCGTACTCTAAAACTGTAAAAATTCTAGGACTTCTTATGGAGTCTTGTCTTTCATAGTGCTCAAATAAATTGAGCTGAGCAAAAAGATATTTGCTGCCGTTGGTAGTCTCCGTAGAGTTATCCACCCCATTGCCGCTAAAATTGCTATAGCAAGTTCTATCCCTATGCCGATTCTTGACCAAGCTGGTATATGTTATCGTACTGAGAAGCGTCTTAATAAACGCCATCGCCTCTAAAATGTACGCATCAGGTTCATGTTTACCTAAGCATGAACATTATTAACATTATTTGCGTAATAGATTACGCAAATAATCCCAATAATCATACCTACTAAAAATACCTATTAATAATACCTGGGTTGCCTATTTGTACTTGTTTGTATGTATATATTTTTACTGTAGTATTGTGGTGTACAAACCATGAAGTTAAATAAAGGAATAAAATTAAAATACTTTTAAAACTATGGTAAAAACTCTAACATAGTTATGTAGAAGTAATTCCCCATTAACAGAGGTATTTACAACAACCAGGCGTCATAAGTCGAACTTCGGACTGTGTGCTAATTTTGTTAAGTTATGGTTTTTATTTTACTTCAACGTCACATTTGATTTGTCAGTGTGTCAGGCTTTTGATGTGCAAGAGGCATCTTTCCGTCCAAGCCAACCCTACCTGGTAGAAGTGAATTCTGCTGAACAACAGACTGGGCTATCATGCGAGGTCACCCTTGAATGTCACGGGGCTTGACTGCCGTAACTTCTGGTTTATTCCTTAGGCTCTCACAATTTGATAGGCTTATTTTTCATCCGGTGGGTGAGCTATTACTCTCCTTCTAGAATTAAATTCCAGACGTTTTGAATTTGTTTCGGTTGATCTGCCACAGAGAGTTGGCGTCCTGCTTCCTCCATGTGCAGTGCTCCAAGTACATATGTCCTTGATAAACGGTGAACACTGTCCACTTTTCATGAGTTAGCCCGTTATTATTATGTATTATGTTAGGACGTCCGGCTAAAGGGAATATATGCAAAATTTATAGCGAATTTTAAATAATCGAGGCTGCTCCACGATTAATCATTCGGATTTCAGTTCGATGTGACAACTAGTGCGGTAATCAATGCAACTTTTGAAGTGGGGTACTAAGAGGTTAATGTTGTGAGCGGTGTTAATATTAATACTATACGAGAATGCGTTAAAGTAATACGATCTTTGTGGAATTTTTCTAGCAATCTTCGGAATACTCGAGCAATTATAATTTTAAATACTAACAAAAGTTACTATGCCATGTAAAACGCGTGTTCAACGGTTTCCCTCTGATCTGCAACACACTGGAAAATAGCAGATCTTCAAAGCCCGTAGTTTACGTTGATAATTTTGTATCATCGAAATTATGGATCCCGATCACAACTCGAAATTATCGCGTGATCGAGATAAAGTATGTTTTTGTTGTAAAATAACAATTTAAAATTTGCGTAACCTCTCATTTCGTAGCTTTGACAATTATAACACCTAATTCTAATTCAGTTAAACTATAATTTTGGGAAGTTCTAGCATTCTTAATAATTATTAGTAAACACAGCTTCTTGAAATTTTACAGAATTTTATCTTTTCATCAATTTTAATATCGCCTTATATTTTAATTTTAAATTATCATAATTACATGCCTGTATACTTATTAAACATAAATTATAACCTATTATGTATATTTTATATATTATAATAACACAAATTATCATAATCGGAGTGGCACCAGTTATAGGAGGCCTATGTCCAGCAGTGGACTATAAAAGGCCGATTGATGAATATATAGATAGAAAGATAAACATTGTAATAAATTTTCACACAGTGATTATTACATATTTATTAAATTTTGCATAACCAACTATTATCAGTATCATAGCAAAATGTGCTTTACTTTTTAGATAATAACATTAAAACTTTTTATAATATTCGATGATACATTCTAGATACGTACGTCTATTTGCAAAACAAGAACAACAACAAACAGATTCTAACTGTTTCTCTAATTATGTGCGTAACATAAACATTAATTTCTTAAAAAAAAATTCGCATAACGAACGCGTCGACTGTACGTATTGTTACGAAGCTTCTCGAAAGGTCGGCCGAAAAGAGGAGGGCGGCAATCGTATGAAGTTTCTCGAAGGGTCGGCCGAAAACAATAGAGGCCATTAAAAAAACCCAGGTAGTAATAACATCTACCTCAAACACTTCAGGCGACCCTCGCGCTTATGCCCCCTGCGCGCTATTGTTCTGTCGATTTCAAGGTATTATTATTGACTTTACGCGAAAAGACATATTATGCGTCGACATATAATTTAAAACCCTTGTATTTTTTTGCAAATGGGACGATGTGATCTACGCGTCAGCGCTCTGAAGGACACGCTGAATACACCCGGGGTGTTTAACGTAGCGCTATACATATGATACAATTTTAACCTATCTTATCTGTACATAACGGATATATGAGAAAAACTGTTATTAGGAACCTTTATTGACGCAATAGAACACAAAAAAATAGTTGTTAGAATTTGTGTCTGTGCGTTAGTGCTCACTAATCTCAGAAACGGCTTAACCGATTTCGTTATGGTTTTCACTAATGAATTGCGATAACCATCACTTAATATTTAAAATTCGTTTCATTTTAATTCGTCCATAAATAAAAAAAGTTATGAGTTGGTCTAAAACAATGCGGGTGCTATTTAAAATCGTAAGGCGTAATTTTTATGAAGCGAAGCGAAGGCTGTTTGCTAGTTTATAATATAATGAATCTAAATTATATAATATATGTCAAAAACATGTATATCGTCAACGTCTCTCATAAACTAACGGAAGCGACGCACTTATATTTTTTTATTATTGCTAGGCCATAATCCTTATTGCTTATCACGTAACAAAACCTATTTCGCTTAGCGATGACACGCCCTCCAAATTTGAACCAACACCTAAACTGACACTTGCCGTATACTTGTTTTCATATGACAGGTTTTTCTTAAACTATCAAAATCGAATCGAATTTAATTTTTACAACCATCGTGTTCAGAAGTCTATGGACAACTTCAGTTATGATTTTTATTCGAAATTACTTACATATACTGTATGTGAGAGTGAAATGACCTAGAAAAACTTCACAAAAAATGAAACTAAATACTTATACACATAGTTTATGAAGCTGCAAACAAAACTATTATGCTTCTCTCACTTCAACTAATATATACTGTCGATTGTATGTAGGCAAATAAAGATTTTGTGTAATATACAATTTTCGCCCTGACACCGGCTATACGTTGGATATGTCATAAAAAATCATTTTAATTATATACTATTTTAATTTTTGTTTTTGTAAATTTAGTCTGATGAATTAAATAACACTCAGTAAATAACACTCTGTAACAATATTTATGATGACAATAAAAACAAAACTTTTAGTATTGTAAACAGCACATGTTATAATTTCTTAAGCTCAACTGGATTCTGTCTTCATTTGCAAATATGAGTGCAGTGACTGAGGGTGTTTTAATCACATACATTTTTAAAGCAATAAAATTTATGAAACAAAACATGTATAACGAATGTTACGCGTTGTTTAGACCATGCAAGTCATTTATTGCTTCAATTTCATTGTACGCAACATGTAACACACTTGCATCGTGTAAATCGTGGGCCTTTTCCCCCTCATACCATAAATGTTGAGCCGCTGCATGGATGAACTTGCTGAACACACCTCGGCCTTTCAGTATTTCCGGGACGACGACACACTCTTACCCTTAATGTGTCAGGCCTAAACCCAGATCGAGACTCATTGCTAAATAAAATTTTGTTCCAGTACCCCTGGGTCCATGTTATGTGTTCCCTACACCATCCAATAAGACAATGTCACGTATAGGTTGGAACCTGATTGGGCGTCGTGCTCGTAGGCCGTACTCGTGAAGCCGATTCGCAAGGTTTGCGTGGTAAACAAGCACTTTTTTTTACTTAAGTTTTTTGCAACATACAGCTAGTATGTAATAATTTGCTTATTTTTAACACAAAAATGAGATTTATGTATGCATGAGATTTCCCATTCATATTAAGGCCAAAGTATAATCGAAATCATTTCATAGAATGTATTTTTTCAACAATTGCCATTTTATAATTTGTGTTAAGCAATTTTTTGTTCATATGCATAATTAATGTTTTGTTATTATTGAATTATAGAAAAATATTTATGTATTTAACAAAAGTAATAAACAACTGATGTCATTGTGAAGATTAACAATGCCTTTGTTGCTTCAGAACACTAATGTAATTTTCCTGGATTTCGATTAACATAAAATATACATTTATTTATATTTCATAGTTTCCCCAGCGCGATAAGTTGTTTTCTGTCAAACAACTTATATTTCCGTCGGATATCATATCCATACACTTTGTATATCAATTTGAACTCCATTAGCAAAAACTCATTAAATAGGATAGCAACCAATTCAAACCATCCAACCAACTAGTAATTGAAATTGTTAGAAGCTTCATTGAGATTTATCATATCATTAATTCATAGGATTTTAATTATATGTATGTCTAACAAATTTATTTTGGTTTTCATCCATAATCATGGTATGTAAATAAATAATAATAAATAAACAAACTTTCACACACTCACACCCCCGCACTAGGATTCCCTGTGTTGCGGGGTGGCATGGACATACACAATTATCACATCACAAGCACCCCTGACCCGAGAACAAACATTTATCTGTCACATAAATGTACACTTTATACCATGGGATATTTGTGTCAATTTCATGTATACACAACCATAAATATTATGAACAAACCGGTTTATTAGTAACCGACACTGCCACTTGGATTTATAAAATTAATTTTTTTAAGTCCCCACAGGTTATTACCATCATTTATTTTTAGAAAGAATTACACAAATTATTGCAATGATTTTATTTTTATTTTGAAGCCACCGACATCGTTTATATAAAAAATATGTTAGCAACTCCGTTGTTGACAATTCAATACTTCCCAGTACGGACGAAGTATTTACATCACGTTGTTTGTGTTTATAAATGTTTTGACAGATATTTAACACCCGCCGTGCCTGTTGCGTCTTATTTATGTCGAACAAGCAACCCGCCCTCGGTACGTTTTGGAAAACCTACCCCTTACGTATCACTGGCATCGTTTTACAAATGGATTTTTCTAGCTGGGTGAATTTTAAAAAATAATTCTTTAGGCTGCAGTCAGGCACTCGAAATATTGTTGGCTGTCCTCTTAATAATGTGTCCATATTAAATTTAATATTCTATTCCATGGGAAAGGATCCATTTCTCGGATTAAAACATATTCTATATTATGCCCTTTTATAATCTACTAAAGTGCCAAGTGTCATCCAAATTTTTTCAGTGGTTTTAGTTTTATACGAGGTCAGATAGAATATCAAAAATAAAAAAAAATGTTTTGTTTCCTATATCGATAACAAAGCTTAAAATTTCCAAATAAACATTCCACGTAAAGATTATTATTATTACTATCCTGTTACAGCTTTATTATTAATATAGATAAAGCAGGCTAACGTTCTGTTCATTACCATCAATATATGTATTTTCTATTATCGTTGAATTTTACATTAGTATGCTTAATTCGTTAATTGACATAGCAGACATTTATGTGACATAAATGTTTGTCTTCGGGTCATGGGTGTTTGTGATGTCATATTTGTGTATGTCCACGGCGCCCACTGTCCATGCCACTCGCAACAGGGAATCCTAGTGCGGGGGTGTGAGTGTGTAAACGTTTATTATTTTTATTATTCTTATTATTATAATTGGTCAGATTTATTGATGAGTTTATTAGGTTCTGACATAAAATTAGGAAATAATCATGATTTATTGCAATCATTAGTCTCTTCAATACAAGCTATGTTTGCAATAAGCAATATCTTCATCAGATTTGACAATCAATTATGATATTGCAAGTTCCTTTAGTCACAATCGGTGTACACTGTGAAAGTTATAAAATTTTGGCTTTTATGTTGATCTCGATAGCGCTCCATTCCTCTGTGAATAACATGGAGTAAAATGTCCTCAGTAGTAAACTAAACCAAGGTATAAATAATTCAAAGCGAAAAACAGTTCTACAACTATCGTAGACAATATATTGCATTACTATATTCGCGATACAAAAATCATAATTTAATACCTTGACACTGAGATGGTTACTGTACCGTATTTCCCACACAACTACATTAGTGTTAGTCACACGGACGACATTATGATAATTAACAATGGAATTGGAGTGATATGTATATCATTGATTTCACTTAAAAATACAATGCAATAATTATTTGTTCAAGTCTAGTATTTCACTTTTCATGGTTTCTCTTGCGGTAATAAGAGCCTGGGCGATGTCGTAAAGACTAATGTTAATAACTTTCGGACATTCGCGTTTTAGAATCACATTTTTTTAATTTTTTTTTTATAAAAAAAAAGTAGAAAAATGTTACTCTACAATTTTTTTGTCTTTTATTATTCTTATTTTATTTATTTAACACCGATAATAATATACACAATACACACTTAAGACTTTGATGCTACGGTACGAAGGTCTGTGTAATTTAATTAATCATTTACACCAATTACTGCCGCGAAAAACTTTTAATTAATTTAACAATATCTTATTCATTAGTACTTAGTGGGTACTTGTATTTAGATTTTTTTAAGTATATTTTTAAGAGCTGTTGCCGAGTCAAGGATTTTTCTAGTCTCTATTTACTTGTGTTTGGTGCACAACCGATCGTTCTACGCGCAAATAGGAAGTAATTATGAATGTTCAAGAACATATCTTCTACTTTTCAGGATGTGCATGAGTCGGGCGGGAGGTCACGTTAACACATTTCCTTCACGAAAGTACTGGTCTAAGCTGCCATTTATTAACTATTCTTTTTGACGGAAATATATAACACACAAAATAAGTTGCATATTATCAATTCAATTATCATGATATTAGTTCCCTTGAACTTGTTCTGCTATCCTCTCGTAAGGTGAATTTTCAGTGATCGGCCTTAGCCGACTTGTTGATAACACGGCTTGGCCTACGTAAGATTTCACAATGTCAAATAGCTCTGACGGAGCACTGGACTAAACAGTCTTGTGCGTACTTATAGCGAACTGACTGCACATAATTCGTTTCATAACCGTTCTACTTTAGATATTTAACTTCATCAGATGGTCAACAAAAAGTTTTTAAACACATAACAATATTGAAAAAATGTAAGTTTCTATATTCAGCTAAGACATTTCGAATGTTTTATCGAAAGAAGTCGCCGCCGACGTAGGTACGTATGTAATTTGGCGTCAATGAAATAAAATAATTTAATTTTTTATTTACAGCATCATTTTATAGCTTACAGTTTTCCGAACAACATTTTATGGCCTTAATACAGGTGTCAAAATATATCAAACTACATTATTGAGGGTTGTATTGTTCGAGGATTTAGTTTGTTCCGCAATAGTTCACATCAAGTTCAAATTATGTGATCGCTCCTGTGCCAGTTGTTGAGCTTTGGTTGAATTCTTGGGTATAACGTTGGGCACTTGCTGTATGCCCTCGCTCAACTAACCCCTAAACCCCTAAAACGTACGGTATGTTGTTTGGCAGAATGTGGCCAAGACCTCCACAGATGTATCGTAGGGTACTGACCCACTAGTGACAGGATGCGTTCACGTAGAAACAACTATTGGTTCTCCAGAAACATCTGACATAACTTCCATTTAATATAACTAAATATCCAAATCACGTCCAAAACGAGTAAACATAGGGACGATGTCTGAGCGGAAGTCACTTTAAAAAATTGCAAAAGACAAATAAAAAGTATCGCAGTTTTACCTAGATTACCAACCCAGCATTTGGCGGCCTCGAAATCCGGCGTGTGGATGACGAACTGCTTGTGGGCGGGGTCGTACGTGGCCGTGGTGCGCATCAGTCGCGCATCCGATCCGTGTGCGATCTCCGTCAGCGCGAAACTCGCCAGTATCTGTCACAACGGTAAGGTATCAGTCTCTTGCAAGATATGGAAATCCATTCACTTATTTATTATTTAGGACGTCTGCTGCTTTGATGAAGAAAACAATTGATTGATGGGAAAAATCAGTCACACTAATTGCATCATTCGTAACTGATCGGCTGCGATGTTTAAGTAATGAAGTACAAAAATCCATCTTAATAAGCTACGGTGATTACGTACAGGAAGCAGATTTATATCTTGGAAAGTAAACGTACAGTTCATCTTAAAAACGCCAAAAAATTTATGAATTCGTATACATTAATTGTTGACAATAACTGACAGAAAACAATATAATAATGTTGGTTAAACACAAATACAGTTACGTAGTAGCTTTTATCAGACATAACTTATTGTTGACTATTAAGAGATTCCCGCAGGACAATGTTGTAGACAAATGCGGTTTTCCGTATTAAACACGCCGAACCATCCCGCATTTATTTTCCTCTTAAAGTTATCTAATTACGTAAATAAGCAAAGTCCCTTCATGGTGTTATTTTACCTCTACGGTAAGCAACTCCAGGAAAATTGTGTTTTATGCAAGGAAAATAGGAAACAAGAGGAGTCTTAATAAAGTGCAATGTCGCGCGGCCTACCACATACCTAAGTATGTTTATGATTACAGTATTGCAAAGTCCTTAAATGATTAATTGTTTTGAAATTTTACTACTCGTTCCACAATTTAATGGCCCACGATAAGAGTACTAATCTACGAAGGAAACGTTTTTCTACTTATCATGTTGTGTGCGAATACCAAAACCTATAATGGAAAAACAAACAACTAGTAATCAGATTGAGCTATTCATACCACTGATACACATTAACGTCCATACAAATTTTACCAGGTGAAATAGACAAAGAAAGAACACACTTGAAAGAGGTGAAGGATATAACTAACCATAACAAATAAATAATATAACAAAATTATAAGCCTAGAATTCGGATATATATTTAATCTTTAGTTTGGTAATTTCTGGGAAATTGATATCATTTTTATATAACTGTAGAGTTGTAAATAAGGTAAATTTGGAATATGCCGTCTTCTATTCACGTATTTTGATGTAATATAAAAATACAGACTACCGAATACTAAAGAAAGTATGTAATTAGAATAATTATCTTGCAATTATGTCTGTAAATTGAGGTACGATGACATCGAATGACCTCGTTTCAAAGTTTACCAAAACTGGTATGGTAACGATCCATGTATGGATCGTTAATAAATAATAAATATACTATATAAATATAAATGAATCGCCAAATGTATTGCTAAGCACAGAACTCGAAACCGAATAGGTCATTTTTTGGTTTTTTAATATTCGTTAAATTCCCAGAAAGAGAAGAGAACGGAAAGAAATGGAAAGATTGCTAGAAAAATAGAAAAAAACGATTCGAAAGAAACTGTTAAATTGACGTCAATCAAAAATTATAAGATTCAATAAAAATAAATATTTTTTGATTGTTTTAAACAAGTTATAAATCAACAAAACGTATTTCACACTTGTCATTCACAATGTTTTCAAATATAATTCGCGAAAATTTCATACCAATTTTCAACATATTATTATTACAGTCAAACTTATTTTATGTTTATAAATTTTGTAAAAAAAAAACCCCGTCTGTTTAATTTACTGATAGAAGGCGAAATATATCACAAAGCCGGTTCGCTGTTTCCGGTGTCAGAAGGTGGCAACTCATGCAAATTTCCGCAAACATAACAGTTCAGTCAGGGGGTGTATTATGAAACAATTACAAAAATTTATTGATCAACACAATCAGTTCATTACATGATTCAAAATTTGACTAGCTGCCCCGACAGACGTCGTTCTAATTTCGTTCAATTGGACTACCACAGTCCCATAACTTTTGTGTGGAGAAATATTTTCATCATTTCAAAACAGCTCATTGACTGGCTGCATTACATTTCCTGATAATTAACTGAATCAGAAACCGAACTAATTCAAAAGGTGTTTCTGAACGAGCTATATTAGCATTATATAAAGCATTATTATATAAAGCATGGATGCAAATGAAACAAATTACAAAATTCAAAATGAACATGCCAGGGAATTAAGGGCATACAAATCAGCTGATTGCGCTACTAACCGAGATGATATCGTCGGCTATCCACTAGAGATTTTGAACTTACTGAATTTGTCTGGACTGCCACTTCATTGTAACAACACATGGCGAACGGTGAAAAAATACTAAACAGTATAACTGAACCAACCATTCTAAAGGTAAAATATAAGGGAGAAGATATGTCGATACCTCGCATCCCAATGTTACCAGATATCGCATACTATTTGAATTTAAACCACCGCAGTTTAAGTGCTATTTGCTTTCGCTATGACTATAAATAAATCTCAGGGTATCATTGGGTGTTTGTGGCGCTAATCTAGAAAATTCACGCTTGTTGCTCGAGCAGATGTACGTTGAAAAACCACTACCTTTGTTTTGTTTGTTTGGTAATCAAACAAAAAATATCGTGTAACATAAATCATTACAATGATAACATCATCACATTATTATCAAAGTGTTGTAATGTATGAAATAAAAAAACTGAGTTACGTACGTAATCGCTATTTATGATTACGACATTGCAAATCCTAAAAAAATACTTTATTAACATTACGCAAATTTATTGTTGATCTCGGTAATTATTTGAATGTCAATAAAAAAAATGACCACCCTGAAATACGTTTTGCTGATTTTCTTCTTGAGATTACAGATTTGTGACTTTATAGCATTACAAACTTATCGAACTTGGTGAGCGTTGCTGAAAACTAAGGATGTAATCATGATAAGATCATTTTATAAACGACGCCATCACCAGAACTTAACCGGAACAGTTTGTGGCATTGTAAGGAGTTTTCCTAAATTATTATTTCGTATAATTAGATGTCAATAAGATAATCGGGCCTGCTACACACTTAATTTGACAAAAGTTATGGGCAGGAATAGTCTGTCGGGTCAGCTAGTAATGACATAAAAATAGCATTTTGAATATTTCACAAGTAAAATTGTCATTGTAGTATCGTCTACAACCCCTTTTATCGAAATCCCGTCGTTCTTTTACTGATTAAAACTATAATGGATAATAACTGCTACAACGCCAAAACGTATAATGCTAAAAACGAATTTAATGAGCTTTCATTTACAAACAACATTTGGGATAAACTCATAGCCCTATTTTAAAATTAGTTCTTGAATTGGTAGCATTATAATTTGAACATCTGTACTCCCTCCGACGAGCAAGACTTAAAATTATCATTTAAATCAGGGAAAGAAAATTTTCTCAAAAGCGTATACATCCTGCCAATTGGCACTTAACGTATATTGTGTTCTGAACTGTGTGTTTTAACTGACTTCAAAAAAGTAGATGAATGCTTGATTTCAATGTCACTTTAGGAGAGGTAGTTTAAATAAGCTTAGGGTCTTTTTGAAAGAAGATCCAAACCCTGCTCTGGGACGGTTACGAGGTGTAATGATTGGTTATCAAACTCGTACAAATTAAACTATGCATCCATTTAAGAAATCAACAACGCAGATGTTGGACGAAAATCAACCTCCTGTGATTTTGCAAACATAACTTCAAAACAGTGCCATTGTGCGACATAAAAGACATACAATGAAATTTTAATCAAACCTCTCTGTTCATAATTGTGGCCTCGTAGAACTTGTGGTGGCGCTCCGTGCCGAGCGACAGAAGCGCGTTGGAGAATAAATAGATCCCGATGGCCATTTTCACCGAAACGCTAGGGTTCAGCGACTGTACCGCCTCGTTTATCGTCATTATAGTTCGCGTCTGTAAACAAATGTTAAATATAAAAACCTTGTAGAAAACGGCAGAATCGTCGTATGACAACCGTGTCATGATAGTGATATGTTAGAGAATTCAAGAAGAGTTCCTTAAAATTAAATAATCGGACTTGTCACCAATGCGTTGTATGTCAATGAAGCTGTAAACCCGCTCAGCTGGTTCCTTAAGATTGCAACGATGAGAAAATTATTACATGTTGATATTAGAAAAATGGTGGTATCTAATCAGCAATTCACAAATGTCACCACCATGCAAAACTATTACAACTCTTAGAAAAATTTGGCTTCAACAGATATTTTTTATAATCTAATGAACAGACTAAGAGGCAGACGGGCCACCTGATGGTAAGTGGTCATCATCATCTATAGGCACCGGAGGGGTCACCATTGCAACGCCGGCCCTAGAGGAGAGCTCCATTTACAGCTTTTTTAAAGATCCCCGTATCATAGCGCTCCAGGAATGCTTTAGAAGGAAACTCGTTCCGCAGTTAACACGTGCGAGGCAGGGTAGATCGTGAAAATCGGAACGTGGGAGATTGCCACAAATTCAGTCAATGTGGCTGGAGCTTCATTCTTTGGCGAGCGGTTAGATTATGGAAGGGGGACGTGGGCACCAAGTCGAACAGTACCTCGAAGCATTCATCTTTGTAATCGATACAACAGACCAAGGGAACCTGTCTCTCTTATATATAGCTATAGCATATCAGCTATTTGCTTATCGCTTAATTCGTCCAGATTGGTTTGTTTAACCAAGTGAAGCAAACAAAAATGCATAACATACTCGATTCGATTACGTTGAACTACACGAAGTTGATACAGCGAAAAGTAATACTTTTGGGTGTAGTAAATCTTTAAAGGGATATTTAATATTTAATTCATGATACTAATATGTTAATATACAGTAACAGTAGTGATAATCCAGTTCGACATAGTTTATTTTGTCACAAACCAAAAGCCAAAATAGAATGGTACATTTGCACATAAATTAATTGTTTAAGATAAAAAAAACATGACGAGTTCTAATATATTTTTTCAATTATCAGGTATTGAGGGTGTAATATTACATCATGTAGCACCCATTATAATTCCGCATCATTATATGCTGATTTATATGATAAATGAGTATACAATAAGGAATGCCCGTGAATCCTATATGTTCTCTCAACATAAGGAATGATGTATACATATCCCGACATTGATATTTGATGATATATTCCTAGGGCATTTTGCAGGCAATATATGTGATTCACATCTATGGGTACCTGATAATGATGAGCCCTTGAAATTAGACTATGATGTGATGTGATTACATTTAAGCAGCAAATCAACATGCTTATCTGCTACACTTATTTAAAAACTTACCCTTTTGCTATAACTGCCATTGAACATTTCATTGGATATAAACTTGTACTCATTAATTTTCTTCAATTGCAGTTGGGTGATTCGTTTCTGTTCCTCCACAGGGGGAGTAATACCATGATGAGCAAATAGAGGGTCCTTCTCCAGGGTCTCCCATATTTTGTACTATTGAAAAATCAATTAATATAACTGTACAATATTTTATATATTAAAATATCAGTTTATAATTTGTTATATGAAGACAAATGGTATGCTAGGATTTCATAATATCAAGTATGGTAACCACATACATTGTTACGAAGATATGTTCTACTTGCAATTTATTATTGATTTCTAATCCAAATGCCAATAAATGTCAAGAATATATTATTATTAAGTATTATTGTCACAGTACTCAATATGTCACAACCCCCGTGCAATATGTTGGTAATGGCAAATCTATTAATGTCAGAAACTATTTTTTTGTTGTATTTTTAACCCATTAATGCACTCAGGACATTCAGAAAATTCAATCGCTTTTGAAAAACTACTGACATGTTTTCTAACCAGAAGGTTCAAAATTTAATATACATGACAATTATATGTCAGTAATGTCCTGTTAGCCAGTAAATTCTAAAATAGAGCAATCAGTCTGTAAATGTTTGTAGAATTTTTAGATCTATATTTAATTTTAATTCCATTGGTATTTTATATTTTTAAAAAATATAAATTTTTTTTTATTTGTTTTAATTTATCAATGATAAGAACTACTTTCCATAAGTGGAATGTAAAATACTTTTGTTAAATTTGTTTCTGTTGTTAAATGTAAAATAAAATTTTTAGACTTTATTAATATATCCTTCATGGAATGTAACTATTGACATTTTAATATCTTATGCATCCCTATTTATTTCTAGATTATATGTATATCAACTACATTTTTATACAAAATGTAGTATATGTATAAAAATCAACAATTAATAATTGAAACTAATTTTGCTTTCAGAAAATCTAAATGGGTATAGTTAATAAGAACTAAATGGTTTGTACTAAAATTATTTTATATATACCTTAGTTGATTAATAATTTATTTAAAAGCCTTACCTTGAGCCTCAACAAATCAATGTCTCCTTCCAAAGCTAGCTTCAGTAACTTCCAATTAAAAGAGGCATTATTTCTATACACGTCTAGGGGCCCACTCGGGAGGTCCGGCAAAAAACTCAAGTCTTGCATACTTCTAAATAGGAAATACGTTTTAATATTATCCACGAAAACACTGGGAATTAACTGCTTTATTTAAACTTACACCTGCAGAAAAACGGCCCGTACCTAAATTGCAATTTTTATTTATATTATTTATACAGAATCAAAATGTTCATTGACTATGTAACTACACCTTTAAATATAATTAATCTTACCTTGATATTGAACGCGAGATGCGTTCAAATGATAAATAATACTGAAGACTAACACACACTCGCCGGCTTACACACGACTGAAAATTTGTTTCGAGCTGAATGCTTTAATAGCTTTGCAAGTTAAGATATATAATTCACCTCAGTCGGAAGTAGAGACAGCGGTACACACGTCAAATCTAGCGAGGCATTTGACTGACTGACACTACTGACAGTTATTGACAAACCATATTGTCAGAGAAAAGTTAAACTTGCACAGATTATTGTGTTTAAAACTGTGTTCGAAACAGAATAAAGGTTCAATAAAATTCGCTCTTAGTTAAAAGAATTTACACAAGTGAGAAAAACCATTTGACGGTAAATGTTCACCAAAAGACATCATCAGAGTTACAGGAAGCAAAGAAAGCTGTAAACTCACTGATATCAAGTTTTTCTAAGACCTTGGTGAAACATTAAAACATTTCATGTTTAATTAAAAAAAGGTGGTAGCTGGTCAGGTATTTTTAAGTATTTTCTTTTGTGTAGAGTAGGTAGATAATTAAACTACCGAAATCTATCCTTAAGTTTGCTGTTTTGTAGTGATTTAAAGCTACCAAAATATGTAATCAATTATTGATTAAATGTATACAACGAGTAACAAAATCATTTTCAATTTATTAAAACAATATTCACCAATTCATATCCCCGCACACTAGGATATACATATACATAATATATATTAATACAAGGGGTATTGCAGGTGGCATGGTTTTATACCAATATCACAACATGATTACATATACACATGATTCTAAAATAAAGATTTATCTGTTACGTAAATGTCTATACCGGCCGACAGGGTCAATACTAATTTGATTAGACTATTGATACTGGGACGCTGAATAGTATAAAATTTTAGTATGCTACTTGTTATAAAGTAACCACGCCATCTACTAAAAAGCTTATAAAGTAACTTAAACATATACAAACAGAAAAAGTTACGGTAAATTATCAACCTTGTCAGTAGATGTCGCTAGGAACTGAAGTCTATTTTGATGAAATGTGCGACAAGGATACACAGATAACTTTTTGTACGAAATGAGCGAGATGTGCTAATACACAACTACAGATATAAAGATACACACATTGACATTGTCATGGTAGTACCGACGCATACAAGAAAAGAGAAGTTGTAAAACAACAACTCAGTTCGCTCGCTGCTTGTGCTTGCTTACTTTTCTATCAGATGTAAAATGGACGGGTGGTTGTGTTGCTGTGTGCTCGCGAGCTCCGCGTGTTCGTTGTAAAATCGATGTTTATTTTGACGTGAATACGAATATTGTTTACGCGATTGTTCGACTTCTTCGGTGTTCGGTTTCTATAGGAGATTGTGTTGTGGTTGTGTTTTTGTTTGACGTTAGCACTCGTTT
Organism: Megathymus violae; assembly: GCA_003671415.1. Lineage (NCBI taxonomy): Eukaryota > Metazoa > Arthropoda > Insecta > Lepidoptera > Hesperiidae > Megathymus > Megathymus violae. The sequence goes on from PDGT01000001.1 coordinate 16,697,878, forward strand.
TACTTGCAGTGATTTTACTGATAGCTCACTCACCGGTGGGTGAGCGCGTGATAAACTACGTGTTCGGTCGAAAAAAGCGAGTAGTCAATAAGTGTGGGTGTTTTACAGTACCACCATGCTGTGCACGGTGACATAGTGAACGCTGCATTGACCCTGACCTCTGACAACATGTCTGGGCGATCGGATTGCAGAAAATTTGCACCAAATATCTTTAACAAGAGCAAGTGCACTAATTGCTTCCGGCAGAAGGAGGAGCACAGCGCTGAAGCATTGGAGTCTAATCGGGTACGTACCTACTCTTTTTTATTCGGCAGTTAGAAATCCGCGCATACAATCTAATCAACAACACGAACGCGAATCGCTTCTAGATGTCGATGTGTGTATTCTATAGCATGTTTGTGTGCGTAGGTTAGTACTCTTCAGGTGTTGATCTAACCGAAGTAACGGACTGTTGCCTGTGTGATGTACATAAAAAAATTAGAACCTTGTGGGTATTTTAATACTTACATATAAGTAGGCTTCTAGTAACCGAGTTTGAAGTTTTCTGCATAAATATTACACTATGTAAATAGTTAGCGATAAATGAAAATATATAAATAAGTAACCGATATACATTAGGAAGTCTGCTGGTAAAATCTATTACGAGATGATTATTCTCTAATCGATAATCAGTCTGTTGCTCTTATAAATACCCCGAGTTGTATAAAACTGCCGTATTCCATCAACCGAGCAAATTTAAAACCTATTTGTTTAGAGTTGTAAGTGTCTAATTGAATACGTACTGAAACTCATAAACGTCTGGGTTTAACTAAGGAAAGTATTAAAATTTTATTTGATTTGTTTGTTTGGTTATGGAGGTATTTGGTTAGGTTTGGTAATATATAAATATTGTAGACGATTTCGACAGTATTTTAATGTCAAACCTACCTAACAACCTACCTAATAGTACCTATAGTAGTAGATTTATACGATTAATATTAACATAACAAATCAACATTTTGTACCAAATTATCTTGTTGCATTCTAGAAGTTTCAATTTATCAATAAAAAGTCATCTGTTGATTGCTAATCAAAATCGACCTACATACATACATGTTATTACGTCACTAAATATTAAAGATATCGGTAGGTAGTAATTTAAAAAATAATTAGGTACCTAAGTATCTTCTTAATGCAGAACAATTAAAAAATATACCTTTAAGTCCTCTCTTCGTGTGGGTAATTTATTATGTTCAAATCCATAATATTTTACCCTATATTATCGTGAGACGATGTCATAAATAGGTAGGTATCATCATTGACTTTTGATTCCCATTCCAAATTATCTCTCGTGCCGTAGACAGGATCTCTCTCTACCCATTCGTTACATTACATATGGAAGAACTACATTGTAGTAGTGAAGTGGTCGCATTATTTAAAAATACTTAATTATCTCTTTTATTAAACGAAAATTGACCTGAGTAAGTAGGTTAAATTGCTGAATAAATATCTCAGAGCATGACTTATTATAATGCCTGTGTAAGGTCGACGAGTTATTTATTAACATTAGTCCACTTTAAGTACATTATCGCTGTGGAATACTGTACGTTTGAGACGCCTATTGTGACTTTAATAAATACATAAATGTAATCGATACATGACTATGACTGAATATGACTACTATGTATGCATACGAAACTGTTTGTTGTGTAGAGCGAGTAACCCTTAGACACGGTTAGATCTTTACGAACATTTAAGTGAAAAATGCAAGGGCCTCATAGGACTGTACTTTTTAAAATAGCTTTATCTGTGTACATTATTTTATTCGCGACTCACCACAAGTGCTTTTTAATGCGTGGGAATGTTGACTTTGGAAATGAGGCATGTCATCTCGGTTTTTAGGAGGGCTTGAGGTTATTGACAAAAGTTGGGTTTGCAGTAACTAATTAACTACAGGTGGATTGCGCGACTGTTTGGCACTACAAACCAATGGAAACAATTTGCCTCGTTAACTGACGTATTTTTACACGGTAGCCTGTACTGTACTGTGCTGACAAGTCTTGCTTGTAAACTATTTTAACGTCTTATTTTGATTTAAATTTTGAATGATACAGTAACCAATTAATGTTTTCACTTTCAACCTAATTTTAGAATTTACTTATAAATTATAAATAAGCTATGTTAACAAGTTCCAATTTCTGTAAAAGCAATAAATTTTTGTTAACTTTTAATTCATACATTTCGCATGAATATTGTTAGTTAACCCAAAAAAGCATTAATAAATGAAACTATACGGTGCCTAGCTTTATTATTTGTTCATGTCTCAAAATGAATAAAACCAACAATTTAAATTTGTTTCATTGATCAATCCACGAATTGTTCTCGTTTAACGCGACAAAACATGTATTTTACAAAACAAAAAAAATTTCGCTGAATAGTGATCGCCGCCTTCTTCTAGTAAAGTATCTATAGTTTCTAATTTATCGAATGTCTTAAATCGGAAACGAATATATTTTCTGAGCACTTTTTCAAATCTATTGGATGAACAGTGTACCGTATGAGTTGCACAGAGTATCTTATTAAATGTTTGAATTAAGATACGCTGCAGACGTTTAGTCTTTTGTTCGGTTTGAAATTGGGTTATTAATAGCAGCGGAGACTCTTCCATTATCAGAATACAAAAGTAAAGGAATAAAAAATTTAATAGGCTATCGACAATACGTGCGTACGTAAAAGACAGAAATAAAAGTCTTTTTGGCCTTGAATTAAACGTTCAAAATTTTAAAAATCATTTAACGTTATTTCTATTGTGCAGGGGTTGGCGTATAATAAACTACACGTTGAAAGAGTTTTCGTCTGCATGAAACCAGTGAATCCACCATTTCTCCGCTCACACTTTTTTTAATTCTGCGATTCAAAGATAATATCTAGTTTTCATCCCACAAACTGATTTTGATGATCATACATAATGTATCAATTTTTTAAGTTGATTAATAGTCTCACGAGCAATAAAACTCTTGTCTAATTTAGTTTGGTTTTTACCAGATGCTCGTATAGAATACACACAATGAAATCTAAAAGAAAATTATTTAATTCCGAAGACGTCCGTGCCCATATAACATGTACGCTTTTTTAATATTCTTTAATAATACAGTCTCATTATAATTTTATGTCCGAAACTAAAAATAATGTAATTGTGAGGCCAAAAGTACGACATTGAAGGCCGTTAAGTATTAAAAATCAACAGGCTGGGCCTATTGTGAATAAATAAAATTGGTCGGATTGATTTAAAAAAATACTCCAAAAATATTCTATCTTCTTATATTCATAGAATCCCTATTTGGTCGGATCATCCGATCTTATTAAAAAAACTAGCGGCCCCGTCCGACTTCGATAGTGTTGGACTATTATTTATATATGTTATATTTATGTTATTATTATTATATTATTTATATATGTTATATATGTTAATAATAAAAAAATAATATTGTCTGCCTTGATCAGACATAATTAGGTTAACTGACATTTTATATGGCCTATCTTCTGTGCAATCACGTGTTCTCCCATAAAATGAAATTTTGTGAAAATCGTGAAAATTGCTTTCACGAAGATCGGTCCAGCCGTTCTAGAGTTATCTCGAGACATATATGAACATCTCAACAGATTTATATAGTAGTATAGGTTAAGACAATTGTGCTACGCATTCTACAATTTAATCCGATTTGAATAGAGTATGAATACGATATCATGTGAAGATAGCGTTCGAATGTCAATGGCGAATACAATACTTTGTCTGCTGTCAATACTGTCGTGTTATACTTTATATAGTGAATATGAGCTGATCATATGAAAACAATTATAATTATATATATTTTTTAAAGCTTGCTCCTTTAAATCTATATTTTTCCCAGTTTTTCGGTATAGTGTAAAACTCTTGGAAAATGGAGCTTCTCTTCATTATCTAAGCAACGTTCGACATAAAAATGTTACTGTGATCGATTCATTTTTAGAAATTATTGAACGGGACGCGAGGTGGATTTATGCGACGCAGTCTGAGGCTTCAGTCGCCATTTTGCTGCGTTTACAACAATCCATTTAGATAGCTGTCAACGCGTCACATTTTGGTTTATTTATGTGGCATGTTGACTTGAAACATTGGACAGTTGTACACGACAACAAGAAGGAACGACCCAACAGTTATAAAACTAATTCATGTTCGTAGCTGTGTTATTGTATCTATATCATAGAATGTTTCAAATACGATATCCGGATAGGACAATTTATATTGTACACTTCACTTGAAGTTTTTCTGCAGTATGTGTAAGGTAATGTTTGCCGTATTGGGGCAGTCTAGAATACTCCCCCCAATCCCATGCTGGCAGAACAGGGTGTCGTAAGAGGCGACAGAGGTCAGCCTGCTTGGTGGTAGGGCTTCGCGTAAGGATTATATTATGAGTATCATTATTAAGTCGTTAATATTATTAGTGGTATTATTATCTTTCCCTGAAGCCTGGCTGGCTAGCTACCACCTTCCTGCTTGAGTCAGCCGCCAAACGACTCGTGTTCCGGCTGGGGGCTTGAGAGCCAGTTCTTTTTTCTTACCTGCTTCGCATTTCCTGGCCAAACAACGTATCAGGCATACCTTTGATCTTGTTGATGTCCATGGGTGACGGTGACCACTTACCATCAGGTGGCTCGTTTGCTCGTTTGTCGGCTATTAACTTAAAAAAAGTCTTAAATACGTTGTATACAAAGAAAAAGAAAAAAAAAAGTCAATCAAAAATTCCTGATGTATTTCACATTTACTGTACCATTATTTACTACATTATAATTTGCGAGAAAATCATGATGCTGTTGAACCACATTTGCTTTAACCGCATATTTCGTAGAAAGAGAACGCCCGGTGCACTAAAAACGCCGCATCTTCCGTTCATTGCATTTGCATAATGCGCACTCTATAAAAAAACTAAAACATTCCAAGTTCAAACTGATTAACCGCTCGGACAGGTCATTTAACGCATCATTCCGATCCCGTTGCACACGAGCAGGATGCGCGGGCTTCAGTCCTGCTCTATGGTATGTGTGTCTATGACGCGACCAAACATGGTTTTTATGTCTGAGTAGTTTGCTCGATAGGATTGTTAAACCCGATTACTTGCTCCCACTGCCATTCGCATATTTCGGCCGCCCATCCAACGCATCATCGTGATCTGTCAAAATGTAAAGTAGTAAAAATGACCACAAAGGCTACCTTCCGAATATGATATGTTTAATAGAATCGTATGTAGCTTTGACAACGCGAGCATAATAAACTGTGGTAGCCTACAGTTGGAAGGCCGATCTCGCGCCCGGAAGACTTGAGTGCGAATTCTGCTCGCGCCAGCTATTTTAAAATTATGTGCGTATCACAAATGAATTATCACTTAGTTCGGTGAAGTGAAATAAAAAAAAGAAAGTTTCCCCTCATCATAATACTCGTCATACCGTACCAATATAGGAGACTAAAAAGTCGACAGCTGCTTACTTAATTTATGTTAACAGTTAAGGACAATTAAGGTTGAATAGTAAGAAAAGAGATAATTCAAGCGAGTTACAGCAAGTAAATGAACTTGAAGACACGAGCTACTTAAACGAGCGGCATATTTTTTCCAATATCGCACCTTGATCCTTATACATGGATATGTTCACATCTGGCATGTGAGAACATACCGCCACCGCGAGCGAGCAGAGATTAGTTGGAACAGAGCGAGGATACCGTTCGCATGTAATAGCTGACAATTCTTGTTAGTTGAAGTCGTTGCTCACCGACGACCATGGAACATCCGTACGTGGCGTTGCCAACGCATTGAAACCGGTCGATCGACGCTTAGTAATTGATACTATAAACAGGGAGACTTGTTGGATTCAAATAGAGATATAGTAGGGATGCAGTAGGGATGGAAGCGGTGTAGGTATAAATCAGTCTGTGCTGTCGATAACATAATTACTGAAATCATAATATAGAATAGTATAGAATATAGCTTATAATATAGTTCCTTCGTTTACACTGCTAAAAGAATTTATTTTTATTTCCGTAGTTTATTTATTGATCGTTTCTAACATCAGTTTAAACTACGTCCAATACCGATGTCACGATTTATGCATCTGCAGAAGCGTCTCGCAGCTGCGAAAGTTGATGTGAATTCTGGAGAATATTACATAAATTGCGCTGGAACGATGCCAACGTATTTCCGCAGCGTACAAATCTCTCATCGTCGCCAGCCGCCGGTGCGACACGCTCGTCAGCACGCAGCTGTCGGTACACACAGAAAGAATAATTATTTACATAATCATGTGTACAGAAACTAGTTACGTTACTTACGAGTACATTATCGTTGTCGTTACGTTAGCTCGCTGATAAGATAGAGTACTGATTACAACAAATTGTTAATACTTAAAATATTATTCTGGCGTGCTGGTTCGGATTTTGTTTTGTATAAAAAAAAGGTATTTGGTATTCACCTCGTTATGTATTGATAGGTGATGAGTTGCTTAGAGATACCGTAACCTCGAAACGACTCTACTGATACATATAAACCCAATATGAGTTTTAAGTAAGTATGGTTCATGAGCCGGGATCAGATTACGGCGCCGTAATGTTATTGACAAATTATTATTGTATGAACCGAAATGATTCATGTTTACATTGTTTGTTCGCGCTGTCAATAACTTTTCCGGGCCAGCTGGTATTTTTATCATTAACAAACACAGCTACGTTTGTGTATTTTGCGGTGAAGCCAATTTGTTTCTGAACAGTGGGTGAAAGGACGCTTCTACCTAGGCAGGTGTATTTCATTTTAGGACTGTACATTCTCTATAGATTACTTTCAGTTTCCGTGGCTAAGAATTGACGGCCATGCGTCCGTAGTGTAGATTAGGTTCTACGCTGTTTTCTATTCTCAGACAAACTAAATGTATGCATTTCGGTTAGTGGGAATGATTGGCGCCCAATTATAATGCGCTCCATTCATTCAATCGATTCGAATCAAGCTCATTCTGAAAGTAATTATTGAACAGGACAGCGCTATATGCCGACAACGTGAGCGAACAGGACAGGCGACACATGAATCACCTGTCATAGTGAACGGGGCGCGTAATCAGATAATAAGTCTGCAGACGCGACGGAGTAATTTTGGTCCAAACAAATACAACTCACTTACGCAGTAGATACACCTGTTAAAACAATGTGGATACGACAAGTAACCCCGTTGGGGCCCGTACTCGGTGTTTTCATTTTTTATCATACAAGTATTCAGGTGATTGTCCGCCAGGAACTATTCAGATAGACGAAATTTAAATGTTTCTAATTGTAAAAATAACAACCTGTACGATGTATGTAGTGTCTTTAAAATATGTAATTTATATCCAATAGCTTACATATCCATATTAGTATGCTTATGCAGTTCACTGTAAAGTTCAAAACCTGTCATTTGTAAGTAAAATTGCATGTCTATTAACTTTGAGGCACACTTAGATAGTTATAGGTTTGCATACCATAGGTTTGCATAGGATATGTAATTTTGGAAATGGGTCAAAAAATAAATAAATCTGTAACTGAAGTTTAAAGATCAGTAGAGATGTAGAGATGGAAGAGAAGCAGGAGTAGGTATCTTAGAGGTTTGAAGCTCGATATCACGCTCTGAGGACTTGGGAGAAATGTGGGACTTCTAAATTTTTCGTAGTTTAATAATAAGCTTTTTTTTTACTCAAAAAAAGTTAATGCATGCTACTTAGGTCGAAGATGTTGAATGTACTAACTATAAAATATAACTATAAAAGCCTATAACTATAAAAGCCTATAACTATAAAAGCCTATTCACTCTCAACTTGAAGACTTCCACATCATATATAGTAAGGAACACCGTCGCGGCCAAGTTATTATAGTCCTCTACAGTGCGCAAAGTTGAAAGTAAGTTGTCTTTTTTTTAAATGAACCAATTTCGATGTGTGAAAATATCTTATGTACACGTGTATATATGTATGAATTCTTATATAATAAATAATTTGACTCATACGAAACGCGTTTTGACAACCGTGTTGCCCAATTGGTAGTATATTTGTATGTGTCCACACTAATTACAGCACAGAAAATGCTAAGGGCGCACGCGCGTTGTTTTTGTGTGTGGATTGAGCTATGAGAAATGCTCCGATCGCAATGTAATTCTAATTTGCGTGTAAAGATTCCTATTCGCGTGTATTCAGGGCGAAGGTAAATTTGCTTTTCACCTGACGTGTATTAAATGTTTATAAACCAAGATGTGATTAGTAATCCCGAGTGCGTTTATTCCGTCATTTTATTCAGATAGGTTAGATGAGATTTTACTCGGATATACTGTGACAGCCTAGTGGTTAAACGGAGGTCTCCCGCGTCAGAGATGCGAGTGTGAATCCTGCTAGCACCTGTAATCTTTAAAATTGTTTGCGTATTACAAATTAATTATCCGTTGCTTCGGTGAAGGAAAACATCGTGAGGGAACCTGCACACCTGATAGTTGTCGACAATGTTCTCAAAGGTATCTGATGTCTGCTAACCCGCACGTGGCCAGCGTGGTGGACTATGGTCTTAACCCTTCTCATTGTAAGTCATGAGCCCATGTTTCCGGTTCAAATCCGTTTCCGACTGTAATATTGGTACATTGCTATGACATGTTTAAAACAACCTTTATTTGTAATGATAAAGAATTAGTACAAACCAGAGTTTTTTAATACAGTAAAGTACCGTTTGCACAATAATAACAAGATATTTCTCAAAATTGCTTGTAAACAAAACAACGGTGTGTTAGCTTCGAAGGGGCATGATTGTATCAAATATCATACTGCAAAACAAATTTGCGATGCAGTCAGAGTCGCTTATTTAAAAAAAGACTGCCCCGACCAGACTATGATTGGTAAATGTAATATCAGGTGTTCCTTATTATATACACATTGAGGGATACCGGGAACTATCACTCACGCGGGCGCTGCTATACATCTGATGCGAACCATGTCTATCGCAAGACTGACTATGTTCGTCGTAAGATTCCCCGCTTGACAACAACCCCCTCCACTCACTGAATTGTTTCATAACTACCTTCTCTACTGGTAACACGAGAAAATGTATTATCTCTATAGAATAGGTGCATACACGATAGAAAGAAAATATATATAATGTATCAGTGATTACAAAATCATTTATTTTGCGCAAGAATAGATTTATAGCTATAGTCAATTTGTTTAATATAAAAGCTAATATTTCGAAAAAAATATAAAACAATCGACACCGTCTTTAACTATCTTAATAAGTAATAGTGCTCAGAGACACATTCACGTCCTTACTTCGTCGTATCCATTTTTTCTTTTTACTATCGTACGTCACGCTGTATCAAAATTTATTTTAATTTATTTACTATTTCAATATATTTTAATTTATTTGAAAATTATATCAATGTGCTAATGACGTGGAAACATATAAAACAATATAGCCCTTAAATGCTTGCCTATGAAAACCGTCAATCAGAATCGCACTTTCATTGACTACATGATTCTTCTTTCTTTTGTAATTATTTACATATTAGTTATATGTTGAAGTTGTGTGGAAAAAACCAATATAAAAATTAATTCAGTAATGCATGTGTATTGTATTTTATCTGTATTGTAAATACAACACCATCACCTGCTTAGAATAAACAGTGCTATTCAAGAATGTCAAGACAATTTACCACAAAACGGCTCGATTTGGAATAGTTAACGTGACAAGACGTCAAAGCCAAGGCTAGATCTGAACACTGTTAAGTATTATTCTGTACTCCCGTCGCGTTTCCTGTTGCAATGTCAACCTTAAGCGTTTGTAATACAACGTTGTAATGTCACTATTTATAATAATACGGAAACGTCGGGGCCTCAAATGGTGTGGTTCGGGCAATTATCTTGACAAATGCTCCACTAACGAAGCGGCCTGACATACGCCATGTTGGATGCGCGCGCGCAAGGTGACGCGAATAGGAAGCTAGCGATCAATACAATGCTCGCTTTATGTATGCAAATTTTTTGTTGGCTACGGAGAAAGTTTGTGTGTAACTAATCCTTTTGATGAAATTAATTAAGCAACATCAAGCGCGCTAACAAATAGGTAGGTGACCGTTGATATATACATATATATACTGAACACAGTCGTATAATGAACTAGGGCTCGGTCGTAGATAGTTTGAACAATTATTTCGCTATCCACCATCATCTATTCTTATATAATCAGCAATTTTTTTCACATTGTTTTCTTTGTATAAATAAATATACTGGATCTTTAACATTTCAGTTTTTATGGTTTCAGTTTTATATTGCGCTGATATGAAAAGAATTTAGAAGAAAAGTGTCTATCGAAGTGTCGAATAAATAAAACGGATGACCAATAAATGTGTTAAATCAACTTTCGCGCGACAAATACAGTAAAATGCATGTTCATTCAGCGGTTTTATGATTTTAAAGCCTTACGCAGCCTCTTCATTAGTGGTAATGTCCTAGATTAAGTATTTAAGTATCAAACGCACACTTGAACTGGTAGAGCATGTTCCCGCAATAAATTTTTACGAACTGTATTCATTAGGTGTGTTAGTACGAAAGGAAGCGATGCGTAGACTCCCGTTAATGTCCACGACACCTTTCCATGCAACATTAACACCGTTCAGTTTTGAAGGCCCAGCTCGGCCTAAGGTCGGAGAGAAGATAATTAGTTTTCCCGCTTTCGCGTCACAGGTTTGTGGGTCGCACACTAGCGTGTTTGTTTAACAAAATTCAACTTTGCCGAAACAGGTTTGTGATGTTTTCGTTTCGGTGGCGAGGCGCCGAACCAACCACACTTTTGCGGTTAATGCGTAAGCGCAGAACGCGCGAACACTCACTTAGCACTTTGACACACATTTTATATTGTACGAATATAGCTAAAATCGACTCGACTGGTTATTTAACATTCAAATTGCAATGGCGCGGCATAGATGACCTTTCTTGTAGTCGTTTTTATGTGCAGGTAATGTGCGCTGCACCGAAAATAGACACCCAGTCATTTCTACAATCGAGCGTTCACACCTTATAAAGCTGTTCTGTCCCTTACGGTGGAGTCAATTAAAAATCAAACAATTCGAGGGCACCTGTTAATTGTACAAAATTCAAACACTCATGATCGAAACGGCGCCATATAAAAGTCGGGCAAACAACTACGATTTCTTTACACCGAGTAAATATTTATACTACACTCGAAATCCCCGACACACCCACCCAACGAGCTGTATAATCTTGGATCGCGGCGTTCAAAAAAGTTTTTATGGAATTTGTCAGTCAAGCAAGGCGAGGGAAAAGTAAAAATTTTAAAAATAATATGCGTCACGGTCCTCGATTGAAAAAGCCTGATCTGCCGGCTAAGTCAGCAGGGACTCCCGTTGGGTGATGCTGTCATCTTTTCAAATTCGACGGTGTTTTCCAGGGATGAGCTCAGATTACAATGGCCGCATCAAGTGTTACAAAAAGGAGGATGAATGGAATGCGATGTGTTCACCGGGTGCAACGGCCGCGCTGCGTCCCCGACCTGCGTTTGTATGTACGTCTAATGCCACTCGGAAAATCGAAGTCACCGCCAATTAAATCTCAAACGGAATATCCGATATCGATATTCGACATTTCACGTAAATCTGCGTATCTGTGTTTACCGCTAACAGTAATCTATCTTTACTCGAATATCCTGCCAGTCCGGTCTTTTATCATCGAATGGAGCTTTACAAGCCGATTGTGGTGTTTCGTATAGACAAGCAGCGATTAAAGTGGATGTAATCTGAAGTTAAGTTTAAACAATAAAATGGCGTAGCGATAAATTGCAGCGATCGACGGTTAAGATTAACTTATAAATCGTATCAACGTTGACTCGCAGTCGGCACGTAACTCCATTCATGAGGCGAAATTTACACCACGCTATCTGACTCCGAATGGTATCTGGGACCGTTAAGAACACAATGGGTTGCCAGCACTAAACAACGCTATGTGGGTCGCAGAACGGCGGAACGAGACACCCGAACACCGGACCCCGCGGACAATTAAACTGGACGCCATGCCGGCAGCCATGAGCTTTAATAGTGAAATGGAACACGGTAATTATGTCACTTGTGGTCGGGCTGCATTTCATATATCATCAACTCATAGAGTACCGTCTGGTGGGGTTCAGTAGCGACACTTCTGTGATTAGATTTGTTGTACATACAAAACTGATCGGACGTCTGGCATTTAGAAGAGGCTAGTGGTTGACTTTTGTCATATGGACTAATATTTGCTTCATTACCAACTCATTGCATAATGCAGGATTGTCCGCAACACTAGAGCCAGGAGAGTTGGTACTCCATTTCGCTGCTCGTTTTGACCCTTTACATCTATCAGCCTCTAGAGGACTACACAATGTGATCCTGCTTCGGTAATTACTTCCGTATTCCAAAGATACTGCGATCGAAAACAAGTGACTGCAAATATATTTTTTTATTCCGAATTATTTGTAGAATACACAAAGTAAAACCTTGCTACGTAGATTTTGTTATACAACATTTAATCTGAAAATAATAACCAGATACGTATGAAACCGAGATGAAGGAAGATTACTGGGTCTATAAATTACTGATGATGAAATAATTACCATCTAATGATACCGTTCCAAGAACACACGTAAGTGGATGGGGTATGGTCGTAACGTCAAAATAGCAATAATTGAGTCTACGTTCATAAAAATATATTATAGGGACATGAAGTTCTAATGGAAATTCTATTATTATACTTGCTGTTTTAATTGTAAGGGGATCGAGGATTTCGTGTTTCCATATCGACATTTGGATCCATGCAACTGGATGTGAAATATTGTTAGCGTGTATTGGTTGTATAGGGGGTTGTATAGTTGTTTAGGGGCAGTTTAAATGCGGGTTTGGTACAAGAGTTTATACTGCTTTTATTACGAATATACATGTGTATATGTACATATATGTGTATATATATATATATATATGTAAAAAAAGCACAAGCAAAAATTCCATTGGACTTCTTATTGAAAAGACCTTGATTTTACAGTTCACTGATATTACGCTTTTATTTGCAAAAATGTTGAATATTTCGATTGACACAATTATTAAGTTTTAATATATACCTCGTTATTAGCAGCGCTCATCATTATCGTGCGTCTCGCGAGACGAGGGCGGGCCGGCGGCGGCGCCGGTAACTCGATATCATTGTGTTGCCACAGTCTCAGTAGTTATCTAAGTAGGTTGCGACGAAAACGTGTTATTCAACACTTGTTTGTGGTTTCCATTGATATTTTTAGGGCTTCGTTACTCTATGTTTACGAGTCATTCCGTGTTAATATCGATCCCGCCTTGACTTACGTCATGCGAAATTGCAATCTTGCAGCTTTTCCAGCGTGTTGTCACTTCTGGTCCGACATTACTTAACTCGACGAGTCTTCACTGGCGGTCAGGGAGGCTTTCTGTACCAGGGAGAAGACTTATAGCCGGCCTTTATTAATGAGTAAACTTTGATGGACAGATTAAATAGACACCAAGATACTACACTACTAGTACTGGGAAATCCTAGGTGTCTGTGGTTTTTACGCCGTCATAACCTTAGCTTCTGATATCTAATGGTAAAAACCAGCATCAATGTTTTACAAGAAGGCAGCGCTCATGAGTTTTTGCTATTTGAAACTTATCGTTAACTGTAAGGTTTTCTGATAAACGTTGTAAGGTAGATAACCGCTGAGCGATTGTAAAAGTGTAAGACCATTAACACTCGACTTTTATACTCACAATCTATAGAAATATACAGAGGTATGTACTCCGCCTAAGAATTGTAAACTTCTAGCATCTGTCTTCATGTCGTAAAGGATAATCACGAATAGGAAAACATCGTCATTGTTAGCGCCGGTTGCCCTTCACCTACTTCATGTTTTTTATTAGCTCGGCAACTGTTACAATGAAAATCCCTACAGATATTCACTTCGATTACAAATAAATTATTCACGCTGTCTGTAGTTTTAGGTTCTTTAATATGTCAGAATTATATTTCAAACTAGCAAACCCTCGCTCCGCTTCAGAAAACCCACGCCTTACGCTTACAAATAACACTTGCATTGTTTTAGGACTGGGTTTTTTTCATTATAACTTTTTAAATTATAGACTGTTGATTGAAATGAAACGTATGCTTATGCTTACCGCAATACATTAATGAAAACTATAATAAAATCGGTTTAGCTGTTTCTGAGATTAGCGCGGACAAAGCGCAGACAAACAGACAAAAATGTTAACAACTATTGTTTAGGTTCTATTGCGTTAATAGGCCCTATAATAGTTTTTCTCATATATCCTTCATGTGCACAAAGATTAGTTGGAACTTTATTATACTATACTTTATTATTTTTTTTACTTTTATGTATGACGTATGTAAATAACATATTAGTAAAAAATGTAATTTAAGTATTGCAATAAACAACGAAATCAAAAATATTAATAACAATTACGTTGAAAATGTTGTTTGAACTTGCGCCATCTCTCTTTAAACTTCCACAGCTAACATTACAAAGTGGACGTCACACTATAGTGGAGGTGAAGCTAAAACTCAAACTGCATTATAATCTGTGGCAGTGACTTTAGTCTACGGAGCGATAAGGTTAATATGCGTTTGACCTTTCGATGTCCTTCAGATAGGCAGATATGCAGAACTACATTGCAATGACGTCACTCAACTGGAATATTTCAAAATTCTCATTCGTCAGCGTCATTAGTGGGCTGTAATGTAACGTTTAATCAATGTTGATTTTGATAAGGGGTTTTGTAGTTGTGGAAATTGTCTTATCTGAAGCGATAAGAAAACACATTTTTCGTTTTACGCGTCGCGTAGTGAGACCTGAAACTGGACAGGGTTTCTACCCTGTTCAAGGTCGATTACGGCTTGATATAGAACTCTATAAGACGGCGCGTATAGTGTCAGTAAGCATAACCCCTTATGGCGTTCCGTAAAATATCGCACAAGGGAACAATCTCTCTGTATGAACGGTGTAATCTCAATAAATATGTGTGAATTGAATGCTGCTGATATCAATAGATTGTGCTACATGACGGGTTTTGGTGTATGGAGGGAAGCTCAAAAAATAAAAAAACGGTTGATAAATTCGACTAGCGATAGTTTTCTGTGCAATATTTTTTTTTACGTAAATCACGAAGCGACACGACCCGGACAGGTTAAAAAGCCAAAAAATAAATACTTAACCATTGATTCCCTCCACAATGATTCCCAATATTGTACGTATACAAGATTATTAAGATATCACACACAACCAACAGAACAAAGATTTATCTACTCGACTAGGATTAGAGCACAGAACCCTTCGCTCACCAAGCTAGATAATTACCAACACTATTGGGTGAGTATGAATTGTTCTCTCACCGTTAATATGTTACATAATAAATTAAACACTGACTTCAAAACCCCATAGCTATAAAAACCCGAATGTCGAATAGATTTGCCATTGAACTAAACGATTACTAAGTACTTTTATATGAGATGAATAAATTTCAATCTCGACTATGTGCAGTTCATTTTGACGGATGTTCCGGCAACAATGAATATGAAATCAGCTTTAATGGTTTTGAACTTGAATGGCAGGTAGACATAATTGTGGCGTCTGGAGAGGGCACGTGCATAATGCTTTTAGTTACGTAACTCCGCGTCTCTGAATAAACAATAGCCTTCGGCATTAAGGTGTACTTTTAAAATAAAAATAAATTCACATCTCGTTGTTGCGTTGTGATGCGTTTCGTTTCATTGTGACAGCGTGGTGCAGTACCGTCGTCGGGTTGGCGATGATTGTTGATAAGTTTTCTCGATGTCAATTATCAGTATGCTACACCTGATCGACAGTTATGCTACAGTTTCCGAAACATGGTTTGTCCTAAAGAAAACTGATGCAAGAAATACAACTTTTAAATGTTTGTTTTACTATGATAAATATTTTCAAATAGTCCGGTTTTGAAGTCGAGAAGCAAGAAGAAAAAGAAGAATAATTTTAATTGGTACTGAAAAGTTATTTACTCAAAATCATTTTTGGCAACATTACCCGTGAATGATAGAGGTAATAAATATGCAGAAATACAACACTGCTATTATATTTCGACCATATGAGTTACCGTCTTGTATTTATCTCATTCGACCGATATATTAAGATCATTTTCATCTTTACGTTGAACTTAAACGTGCCGATAGTTACAAGGTTATATTGAGACACGTCTCAAACTGAAAGCGCATCTACCGTCTCACAAACTCATACTAGCTAATGACCGTCCCTTATTCACTCTTCATTCCCATTGTTCAGACCGCTGTATTTCGTTACACGATAGTAAATCTCCGACGATAATTTATGTGTCGAATTAAACTTTACGAGCCGCACTGTCTACGATCGCTCCGATGTCACATATCAAATTCATATGGAAACCCGTTTCCACAGAGCACCTGTCAGATTAATTCTGGATACGCGTCTATACACAACGAGGTAAACATTTTTTTTCGGTGGGAATAAAATACTTGCACTACCTGCAAGGTTTCGGTCGATAAACAGAGCGCGAAGGTAATTTCGATTTGAATTTGGAATCAGTTTAGATTCGCGAGCGCTGCTATACCTATTCAGATTAGGAGTTTCTAGAAGTGTGGACAGATTACACCTGCATGTAAAACAACACTTATTTACAAATCGCCGAAAACTGTTTATCAAAATTAGCTTTTAGAAACAATTTTAAAATGTTCTTCCGTCAAGCATATTTTAACCGTAAACAGCAGCAGTAGCTGAAACCCCACGACCCAGCTACCCGTTATCGCCTGTGAAGCGGTTTATAACCATAACCACACCAGTATGCAAACGGCTTTATCATCTCAATGGGACACGGTCATTAACATGTTTTTATTTACTCAAGTTATCTGTTAAATACTACATGAGTCACGTACGTTTCAAACGCGCGGCCTTATTTACGATCTAAGGGTGTGCGGCGATGTGGCGCAGAGATAAACCAGTCGACTAATTAAAACGTTAAATATAATCGGTTTCGTTTTCGAATATGTCGATATGGCGGTATTTGCATACACAAATGAGCTGTTAATGCCTCATGTGGCGTAGCGTGCGTTTAATTGCGAGCTGGGAGCTTACTGCCGACGAGATCGGGTTGTGAGGCGAGTGGAACTTTGCACGATCCGAGTTCATTGCGATCGGTAGGTACACTTGGAATCGATTCATCCGAATGATTAAACGTTTTTAGCAGCGCAGGCATCGATTCGTTGAGAATTTTAGCTGGGTTTGAATGTAGGGAAGGATTGTAGGGAGAATATCAAATCAACAATGACGATGTAGCGGGTAGTATAGTTGATCGAGGAGCCTACATAGCAATTGGTTAAAGTGAACGGTATTAAAATCAAGGTCGCATGTAAGTCTGATTCGGAAGTAACACAAGTTTATTGTTCTGTATAGTTACGATCCGTATTTTTACACGCTCTCCTTGCCCGAGCCCTTCGCGGTAAAAGTTCCTGATGCCAATCTTCACTTTTTATTTCATTTCTCGCTATCTTATGTCGCTTAAACTGACACTTACGTGAAGTATACATTTTATACCACGCGTTGGTTTCAATAATAAATTTTCCGTCTATCTTATACAGTATTATACTTTTACCATTATCAATTATCAAAATACAAGCTTTATAGTATATTCAACATTCAGTTGATATTTATTTGCTTATGATTTAAAAGCTAATTATTTCTAGTGGAATATTTATATTGACTAAGCAAAACTGGTGGCTCTTTCATTGGTAGATGTGTAAATATTTATAATAAAATTCCATTAAAATTGACAGAAATGCCATATTGTAAATTAAAAGCTCACGTCAAAGGCGTTCTTATGCGGAAAGGTTATTACAAACTTGATGATTACTATCAGGATAAGACTGCTTGGACATGAGTTTAATATTAAGCCAGTTTAAGTGCGTTCTGTAACTGTGAGTAGGAAAAAAAAACTCCTCGGGAGTTTCTTGCCGCTTCTTCTTCCGAGACCACTCACAGTAGGGATTTGTTGAAGCGATGGCGTAGTTTGACGTTCGAAAAGTGTTTGTAAAAACCAACTTCGAATAAAAGTATTATTTCATTATTTCATTTCATTATAAGTATATATTTAGCGACTTATAGCAGTGCTAGTTTAGTGGTTTGATCTTTGGTCTAACGCCCCGTGCGTTCTCGCGGATCCCGTATCCGCGAGTTCAAATCTTGTGCGGCTATCTATCTATATTTGTAATTTAGGTGAGCATTTAAAAATTAATGATCACTTGCTGCGGTGAAGGAAAACATGAAACAAACCGGTATACTTGAGAGTTGTCCTTAATATTCCTTAACGTATAAAATGTCCGCACCCGGCCACAGTGGTAGACTATGGCCTTCACCTGTCGTCGACACCAAAGCCCAGCAGTGGGAAAGTTATGTATTAGCATTAATGAAATATAAAGTCCTGTATAGTGAACTAAGCTCGGAAATATGTATGAGTAACTACTTGTAATTGTAAAATAAGGTTATCTCAAAGTAGCATTAAAAAACAAAAGAAAAATAAAAATTGGCCAACAAAAGGAAACGAAGGCAAAAAAATAATATCGTTTTATTTATTTTTATTTATTTATTTAAGACATACCAACAGCATAGTATACAACGTATTATGTAAAATATTATGCACTGGAATTTTGTCAGATATACATACATGCAAATTATAGGTACGTACAGATTTCACTTAACAATAGAGTGACGTGTTGTTGTTTACTATTTTATATAAGGAAAAGAGATCTAAAGTACAGTTATAAATACTTCAATTAACAAAATAGAATTACAATTTCAGTAAATGAAATTTTGAATTTTAAATTTTAATTTCAAGAACACGTATTTTATTATAACAATAGTTTTAACACATGTGTTATGGTGATCATAGCGACTTACCTGCGTTGTCTAACGGTGGATTACAATACGTAATAATTTGTCTTTAATTTAGAATACAAAAAATAAATTAAATCTTGAATAATGAACATGATATTATCTTATGTGTATTCTTCATTCGATTAATGAGGTAATTTGGTTGAACAGTGAGTTTTGTACACCGCATTATTACGTTTACTTAATGGAAATATTTGCCCTTTGTATTCCACCTGAAATTCTAAAACCCGAGTACACTTTAGCCTTCGATAAGATAACCACTTTAGAGTGGTACCAGTAGTACTCTACACTGGAGTATCTTTCTTTCTACCCCAATGTGCACTACGTCCCAAAGTATTTCTCTACTGATCAATACACTATGGTTATGTATTGTAAACGACATAGATTTATATTTAGTACTGAAGCCGACATGCAAACGAAAATGCATAATTATTTTACATCTTTACTAATACTGAAAGCATCCAAATTGTATTTTGAAAGCATGTGTGTGAGCCTTTCAGCATACAACAGATCTTGCTTTGTTATAGTACCTAATAAAAAATAATTGGTTGCGTCGAACGCGTACTTTATGCGTAAGTTATCAGTAGTTGAAAAATAAACACAGCAGAAATATTAGCTCAGTTTTAATCGCAGGAAAATTAAATCAAGTACCTATTTATTTGTAAGAATCTAGCCCGTATACTACACAGTATAGACAATAGACAATTTATACGCACTATAGACAATTTACATCAATCACACATCTGTTTATAATCAATATACCTACTTGCTTATGGTTATACGACTGCAAAGACGAGGTGTCGGTGATCAGAAATGGCGCAAATTGAACACGCCGCGTTTATTAGGTACTGGTAGACAGCCCATATTGATAGCACCAACGGATCGGTCGTCCTGTTTGAGTCGCTCCAGCTCTGGCGACCAGTAGCGATGCTTGATAACATCACCCATTAGTACTTCAAAAATATAAATTCTCACTTGAAAATGCCGTCGCGGTTCGGCTTCGGTAGGGTTTGGTGGTCAAAAGCAGCGTCGAATTGTCGCCCAAATGCTTAAGCAATGAAGCGGAACAATTACATGGCGTGTTAATCGTGCCGAAAAACTCTGAAACGCTTATGAAATCGCATTACTATAATAAAGCTGTCAGTCATTCAACTTCTAACAGAATCTGACTTTGCTTCACAGTTTAGAGTCAGAAGTGAGCGCGACAATTCTTAGTGATGGTAAATATAATATCTACTAATTCTTGATATTAAACGGAGAATAAACCCTATTGATAACAGGATTCAGTATAATATTTATCGTATAAGACAAACAGTTCTATATCGCTCTGATTAGGATAGTCGTATTCCCAATTTGTTAATTATATTAACAGGTACTTACAATGTTCAGTAGCCGATTTTGTTGTACATGACCGTAAGATGGGAGACGCCGGTGATGCGCGACCCGGCCGCAGGCATACCGTTAAAATATGCAACTAATAAAAGACCAGCCCAACGCAAATGGTAATTTCGTAATTGCGTGTTTATCCGTGACCACAGAGAAGCAAAACCGCAGAACTCTTCGTAACGGAATTAACCAAATAATTATACATCGGTTACACGGCTGCTTTCCGATCTTTCAACGACGAAATTGTAGGCTGCGATGTAATCCGATTCAATTATACATGCTAAAGAGTATCGATTGTTCGAAATGAAAAGTGGCGAGATGGCCGATATGGCGCTGATGGCGGGGAAATTACGGGTAACAGTGTAACAATGTAAATTTTATAGACCAGGCTGGATGACCAGAGTTTTAAATGAAATATTCAGAGTACCTATTTTGAAGTAAATGTTTGTCGATAATGCAAATTCTATATATTTAAGCACGATATGAACTTGAAAAATATTCTTAACTGGCAAACTGTCCTCGCTTCGCTTCAGAACAATTACGCTTAGAAATAGCACTTTCATTGTGATGCTTACTGCAATATATTAGTGAAACCCAGAACGAAATCGGTTAAGCTGTTTCTGAGATTAGCGCGAACAAATGCACAGACATACAAACAAACAGACAAAAATTTCACAACTATTGTTTTGTGTTCTATCGCGTTAATAAAGGCCCCTTATAATATTTTTTCTCATATATCGTTAATGTAGAGAAAGCGATCAGTCAGAATTTTATTATGAGTATGGATAGATAGGTAGATGGGACCGCTATTTCTCGAAACAACTTGTGGGATTAATTGTTGTTCCGTTTATAAAAGATTCGACATCCAAATTGGTGCCTTATTCTACTAAGATTCCTTTAGAGGTTTCAAATAATTTGATAACTACATGGACAATTTTTTTTATTCCGTCATCTAAATATACACCCGAAGACCTTGATGCTGCGCCGCATGTTTCTAAGTCGTTTGGAAATGCGATTAATTTTTGTTTGTAGTGAGTGAATTCTGAATTTTTTTTAATGTTTGAAGTAATTTAGTACGGTTGTTGAATTTGATATTTGATATGCTGCTTGCGATGTCAATTCTTATCTACCAGGCTTAAGTCGATTTCTCACGAAATATCTGATATGTCTTGTTAAAATTGATCTCCATGTTCGATCCTTCATACGATTATACGTTTTAATGGATACTGTAATTTGAAACATGTCTAATAAAATAAAGTCATTGGAATCAAATACAAGTACACATGGTTCCGGTAAAGACAAGACTCCGTCACCAAAGTGGTTCCACGGTTTAAGATATTGAAAATAAGGTTGAGAATCTTAATTTCTAATTTGCGAAGTAGTAGAACTTATGAACTGTTCAAGTAGTAGAACTTATGAACTGTTCGCACAAAAACCATTGAAATAGGGTAACGCCACCAACCTTTTGCCGGGCTAAAGGTAACTTCATAACTGGCCTCCAACGTTGTAACCGAATAACGTGAGAAATTATTTACGAATGAGTTTAAATAGAACGTAGTATAGGCGAAAGGTAGCCTAGCTAGGCTTAAAAGTCTTAGCATACCACTAGAGCACCGTCGGCAACGGATTTTCTGTGGATTATACTAAGCCAAGTGACTTTCAATTGAAGGACTTGACGCCTCGTTCTGTATAGCCAGTGCTTTTTGCCCCAAATTGTTAATGAATTGATTTCTATTTTAATTTAATACTCATTACTGATACACAGGAACCGCTCGAGGGTGAACGTGATACATTGGTGACCGGAAACTGCGAATCTCGTGTCCCACATAAATATTTCGCCGCAGGCTCTTTTCAAATTTGTTGCGTGTTCCGATCGCGTTTCCTTTCGCCCGGTTGGATTTCAACTGTAGATATTTCCAACAGATTTATTACGAATTTTAGTGAAATAAATCGTCTCATATCTTATTTCTCGATTATTTGACTCGACCAGTGAGGCGAGCCTGTCCTCGGAGATCGGACGCTCGATCGAGACAAATATTGGTATGCAAGACAAGCATTTGTTCATTGTCCGTTTATATTTGTGTTGTGCGCGGGCGCATACCTGAGCATACTTATTCTATTTCAGAATGCGTTCCTGGAAAATAAATCTTAATTCTTTACTTTTCTTTATCGTGCAACTTACTTAATAACGTATTAGTTTCGGTGTCGATTTCTGTGGCTGAACTTGCGCGAATCTCGAATGGGTGTGCTTTTTGACAGCTCTGGTTCCCGAATCTGTCGACGCGTCAACTGTCGGTCTTCTCCTGTATTTAATTTTAGTGATACATTGAACAAATATAAACAATATTTTTAAAAGTGTCGTTTCCGCGAGAACTCGCCGGTGTCTGAGGCGACGCGATAGTAAGTAGCCTCGCTTAAACCTCGGTTGCAGTAAAATTGATGAAAATTGCATATAATTAAAAGCTCGATCGATACGATGTCCGTCTCTCTGGCGCCGTTTGTGCATTTAGAGGAGCCCATGAGAATGTTTAATTAAGCTGTAATTTACGGCTAACTGGTATATTCAATGGAGTTAGTTTAGCTCGTTCCGGAGCACGCCCGGGGCGCCTCGTTGGCAGCCCGCTGCATAATCTTAGGTATTCAATTGATTGATGGTAGTGTATGCCCAACCGGTCAGATAGGAGGAAGTTTCTCATCGTGCCACTCTAGTTACATTCGACTAGAAACGAGCGGTCACCGGTCACGGAAACCCCATGTTATATGTGTTCTGCTATAATTTTTTATAGTTTATAAGTTGCAATCATTATGATTAACATTTTTATTTGAAACTCATTATTTTATACTGTATACCTACAAAGTAAACTATAGATGAGATATATTTCCGATTTTATGATTGATGTAAAATGTTTTATACATTTTTAAATGGCGTTACTTAATGTTTTTAATGCTATGTGACATAACGAATAAAACGTATTTATTGAGACTGAAATTCACCATGTTGCTATTTTAATTAATTAACTGTGCTTACTCAACAAGGCCGTAGCGTATTGTCTGAGGGGAAATTGCAACAATTTTTAGCTTTTCTTAAAGATAACGCCCAGTCCGACTTAACACAATTAATCAATCTATTTCGCAAGATGACTGGCATCAGATTCGCT
This sequence comes from Megathymus violae, assembly GCA_003671415.1. Classification (NCBI taxonomy): domain Eukaryota; kingdom Metazoa; phylum Arthropoda; class Insecta; order Lepidoptera; family Hesperiidae; genus Megathymus; species Megathymus violae. Next base: position 16,721,437 of record PDGT01000001.1, read on the forward strand.
TCATTTTGTTGCCTGCCGCAAATGCGCATACTGTATAATCGAGGCTCATTTGTCGTCACCAGTGGAACATGTACTCGGGTCGGATTGCGAAATGGCCCGAGTCGTTTGTAGTTTCGAACAGTTGCGAGAAGCATGCACCGAGTTGCGGTACCGCGGATGCGTCCGAATCGTATTTCGCCACGTCTGTCGCCGCTATTGTTACGAGCGCATCTCCACGCAAATCCGATGTTTACTCACCATTGTTCCATTTGCTTATTGAATTTGTTCATCCGTGGGTTGTTTGTTCGCCGATAATGCACCGTTTACAAAGTCGTCTGATGTCAATGGAGCACGGACAAATGTAAACATTGATTGTGCTGTCCGATTCGAATGAATCACAACAAGGAGGATTCTTAATAGATGTAGACGGCTATACACTTCTGTGCGTCTCGCTGGCATGCGCTCCCATGGACGCTGTCGCCAGATTTTTATCATTACTTATTATGACTGTGAGCCGAAGTTGTTTTCAGTATTTATTTGAAAAGTATCTCAGAAAGTTTATATTGATTACAAAATGATTAGATATTAGAGTTTTTATGTATTTTTTACAAAATTTATAAAGATAAACTATTTTTATGACATGTTTATATTTTTATATTTTTATTATGTTTATATTTTTACTTATTCATGACATGTATTTTCTACAAAGATAACATTTTCTGCACTCCGTAGTTGCCTGCGTCTATTAATCTCGGCCGCAATATAGTTATTGTGTTTAGTATAGCGTATCAAATTGGGAATAGAAGGCCGTTCAGAAACGGTAATCGCGACTAATTGTGGGCAATGAGCTCGGGCGCGAAATCATGGCGCAACCTAGTATTCGCGTGTCTCACAATCGCGAACAATCGAATGTTCCTCGCCGGTGCCCATGTAGCGTGGTGCATGCGGTATTAGCATACCCGCCGGACGCCGAGCCCACGCGCTCTACGGCCAATCCATCATAATCGCTGCTGTGTGCGTAAACGGACCCATTTTACTCGAGACCAACATAAATTTGCCACGTACGGAACCACCCAGCGCACAAATCCCGACCTTCCACCCTCAGGCTTCGAACGCCGAAGTCGAAGCTGCGGCTCGGAGGACGATATCCTAATACGGCTGGTTGTGCACGTCTGAAGTTTAAGCGGCTTTATGTTCGTAAAACAGGAAAGCTAATGTCGTCCGTGTACCTCGCCGGCTATATCTTTGGAACTAACATTAGTTGCTCGGGAGAAACACTCGCAAACAGCGTCGGGGAAATCTAAAATTGAGTCTAAGTAGAGTGGAATGTCCAAATAAATCGTTGTAAGTACACACGAGGTATTTCGGAGGGGGTCGGCTGGTTCGCCGCGGTCCCGAATCGCTGTCGGACACCTTGATTAATAATAGTATTTGCCACGACAAGACATAAAACGATTTATATTTCCTTTATCTCGCTTCGTTTAGAATAGTGAAAATGTTACAGAAATGTAAACATGTTTAGCGTTGAGTTTAGGGTGAGCTCGCAACACAATAGCTCAAATAACCGTGTTTTACGGTGTGCAATGCCGAATGTAACTTCACAAAACGCAAGCGCAGGCAATTTACTTTATGAACTGGTAAGAAAATAGCGTTGTATTTTCACAAGCGATTACACAATTCTATGAGTTGTCATTGATGCAACATAGTAGATTGGAGATTGTATAGACAAAAAAAGATTGTTTGGGGATCATGTTACATACAGAATAAATAATCGATAGCATTATGCAAAAACGATTGCTCACCATCACTCAGCATATGCCGGAGTAGCGGGTACTCGAGTAGCGCTGATTTTCATTTCCCACTGAACAGGTGTCGCTTTTAATATTGAAAGTAATTAATAAATCTTCCCGCACCACATCCTCATATTGATTGCTACCATTGTCACTTTTGAAATAGAAAATCCACTGATCTCCTTGTTTTGATATCATGCACCGGTTTTCCTATACGTCCATATACGCATCGTTCATAGAAGGCAATAAATAATGCCACAATCGTCATACAGTTTTAAATTAGACGCATGGCGTTAACCCAGAAAGCATGAAGATGGAATAAATTCTGCAGTACCAATCATTACAATTCCATAATCGTACGGAAATGTTCTCTTATCGTATATCGGTGAATCTGTTATACATAAAACATCACATCAAATTGTCATGTCCCACGCCGTATCTGCTAGTTACCGGACGGAAGCCGCGACGTTAACTCGTTTCGAAACGATTTTGAATTCAACTCCCCGTTTATAACAACAACAATGTATCATATGCCATGTTGACAGGGCCTGAACGCAGTGTTACAAACGTTAGCGACGGCGTCGTTATCTCGTCACGCAGACGCACAAATCACGCCGAGTCCACATAAAACGAATTTTTTCCACCTAATTATCTGATAATAAGCGTTATTTCCATCGATACCTATGCTTTCCTAATTAAGCCGTTCCGTTGTCGATGCGATACCTACGTGTACGTGTAGATATTTCGGTCCACCGACATGAGGGATCGCGTTCCCTTTGGTATTCAAATGCACTTTTAATTGGACGCCCCCACCGTGATAAGTAAGGGAACAACGCGCTGCGTCGTAAGCTGATTTGCTTTTAGATCAATAAGGACGTATCGTCGGCCTCGAGAGTGATACCTATTATCTATTCTGGGGTCTTACGTCAGTGGTAGTAAAGCTTTTCCAAATTGTTATTGGGACCTATGTTATCGTAGGTAGGTAGTATCATGGTCTATCTATATATCTGTGATATAAAGTAATTGGTACGGTATGATATCGCTAATTTGTGTTTTTGGTTAGATAGTTCGTACTTTAAACACAATATTACATTTATGTATGTAATATTAGCCTTATGAAGTGTTCCTCGAACTTTATGGCAGTACTTAATCCTGGTTGGTGGGCACAAGGGGGTATGTGGTAGGTGAACACAATGTCAGATAATAAAATCTGTAGAACTTTAAAATAATCATAATTTCCTAAACCGGATTCGAGCAAGCTGATTCACGGGTTTGTTTCCTGTTGGTCGATAAGTCGATGACTCCCCTGGCGTTACAAAAGTGTACGTTTATATCGTTTTTACTACGGTAAGTTTACATAAGCATCGCAATTGCTTCGACCACTCGCCCACAGTGTGGATCGGTGATTTGTATGCAATTACAGTTATTAACTAATTCGATGGTCGGAAATTCTTAGGTCAGTCGATGAGACTTACACACAGTAACACAGTATTCAAGATTGACTGCTTGACGTGACTGCCTAAACATGAATGCGCTCATGATATTAGATTAACGTTGTTTAGTTCAATCAATTAAAAAATAGGCAGTAAGGGTAGAATTATTAGCGCTTCGAACTATACAACAACATAATAGAATAGAATACTGTAAATTGTACACCATAACAATGACAAGAAGTAAATAAAATAGATCAGTTCATAATATGTCCATACAACACGAGGTCTTATCGCTATAGAGCGATCTCTTCTAGACAAGCTTTGGGTAGAGGTCACAGCGAAAAGAATAAATTGTGGAGAGGTACAATTAAGTACAGGAGAGACAATGAAAAATAAGTAAATGTGTAATAATAATCAAGTGGAAAAAAAGAAAAATCTATATAAATATGTACATGAAAACATGTTCAAACTGCAGGTACTCACTCGTAAGTCTCTCCATAATGATTAGTAACTTGTTTAACCTAGCAGATAACGTTATTGGTATTGAGTACAAACGAACAATATTGTTTCGACATACTCTTTACATTTATAAACAAACGCGTAAGAATGTGACACCTACTTGTGCCGAACAATGCGATAACGTGGTTCAACGAGCGAGCGGTGCGCTGTGATCGTATTCATTATATTAGGCGGTGAACTATAAACAATCTATACACATTCATTATACAAACATCCGCTTCCTTGTACTTTCGTAAACATTATGTTTCTGTAATAATCGCATCGCGATGTACCAGCGGAATCGATGAGTATATGACTCATCGACGCGACAGATAACGAGGGTGGTCGTTACATTTGTTACCACGAGTGAACTATATGCGGATTATTTTGGATCGTTTTTCGTACAATAAACAATTAGCGCTTGACAAGTATAAAAACAATTTTTACAAGAGTCTTAATAGTAAAACCCGTGACGTATTTTCGTTTTTTTTTTTTAATAAGTTGATACTTGACAACAACCCCACTTGACGGTAAGTGGTGATAAAGTCTAAGGTGTCCAACGCACCAACTTATAAAAGGGTATTCACTGTGCTTTAGAAGACCCTCAAAATACCTTTAACGATACTTCCTTCCAAACAATAAGTACCTACTTAATTATGATAAAAAATTAAATGAATGTGTCCGTAAGTAATAATTTTTTCAATGCCTCGACGTCGCTTTAAGCGAGGACCCGATCAGTCAGTAGCGCGGTCATAATGTATCGTTATGGCAGAAGTTTTGTTTATATTTAGTTGTAATGAGCTGCAGTAAATACTCAATTGGAGGTGAATGTTTTGCTTATGTTAATACAATTAGTTATAAATAAAAACACGGGACCCGTTATGGGGCCCTACTGGAAAATTAATTCGCTTTCCATTGATTGTTCGGACGGAGCGTACGTGCGACCTCGACGCCCACGCGCAATCTATGCCCATGTAACCCGCCAACGACATTAACAAACGACCAGTACAGAATAGAGTTCTGAAACGATTTAATAAATTAACCGTTTGGAAAGTAAATGCCATCCTTGGAGGCCTGATCAAGCACGTCTATGAAATTGATGTCGCATGAAATTCTCGAATCGATCAATTTTTATCCTCGATAGTGTACTATTACAACGGCAGTTATGGGTTTCTGGTTTTATTATTGGCTATTCATACGGGAAACCTGGACTTGAATCAAAATTGTTGTATATTACGCGTAGATATTTTAAATTAAACAACTACTCTTCATAGGGAACACACGGCGTTTAATACGGCAACCGTCGTGAGGAAACCTGTAACGTACATATATGGGTTTTTAAATATCTTATAGTATCTTAAGGATGTATGAAAGTGTCACGGCCTATGATTTTAACTTTCCTCATTCCGAGACCGGACCCGAAGACATGGATGTGAATGGAATGTGATGACGACCTAGACAATGTTGCATGCATAATGTAAGCTGTATTGCGGGCGCTAGTGTTTGTATGTTTCTAGTGTAGGCGGGTAGCATCTGGAGGCATAGTACTATAACTATAGGCATTGCAGCTTACTCTTGGATTGGATTGTAAATAATTGTTACACCATCACAAGAATGCTCCGTGAATCCTCACACTTTGCTCGAGCCTACACGAAGGAGCTTTGGACGTTCGTAATTTCCCATTTTACGCTCAGCGCTTACAACCGAAGCGCACCAATCTCGGATTCGATCAATCGGTAGTATTTTGCGTTAATATTTCCTGTAATATAGTTCCTACGTGTACACACCACGTTATATGATGACGGAGATGATATATTGTGCGGGTTTTCCGCACACACAAGATTGCGCAAGCGTCGCGGCTGATCACGTCTCAGTTACTAGAATAGACGTGAGTAGTGAAGGATAGCGATAGCGCGTTTCAAAACAGTGTATTATTGTTATAGATATATTTTTGATAGTTATTGCTAACCGCCACGCTAGTGTCTCTTCTACAGGAGAATGTTTCACTGCGTGTTTTTAACGAAAATCAAACGACTAAGGGTTACAAATGTTTAAAGGTTTATTTACCGTTATCCTTGTAACATCTAACGGAATTTAATCTTGTATCAAATCTAAGGAATTTAAAAGGACCGGTTACTAAGTATATTTACACAAAATACGTTATTTAAGATCGCGCGAACTACCGGCGATACCGTCGTGTTGTAGGCCGAGATGAAATGTTTCAATTACGAAGACTAGTTCGATCCCAAAACACCAACGCTATATGCCTAAGTTCAACATTGCAATCCATAATTTGTAAATAAAAATTATTACTTAAGTTTTATTATTCAAAATTGTATTAAAATACGTGCTTATTGCAAATACAATACATATCTTAAATAAGGTGAAAACGAGATGAAACTATTCAGATGAAGATAAAATTGATATTTAAGGCGATGCGCGATGCTGAGCGGAAACGTTTTGCTTGCATGAGATGGAGGCACAAACCGCTATTAAAATATATAGTCTCACCAAGCAGCAACATCTGCTCACATCTATTCCACCGATATATAGTGTCAATAACTATTTGTGTTCCACAACGCTCGCTCTCCTACACGAAACTCATTACTCGGTGACTTAAGTCAAACCACGGTGTATTAGCGTCGCATGCTTCGACTATTGACTTCAATTACCTCTTTAAACTGAACTCTATCAGTCTATAACGTTTGCGATTTGCACCACAACTGGTAGAACCGACTTTGGGTCGCTCCACTTTGAACTGGGTTGGCTCTTAACGGAGTCAGCAGTAGAATAGAGTAGACCGCGGGTAGCAGGGGTCGACTTATACCAGTGTACGTGCATATCCCTGGTTTTTACTTCCATACCTACGTACAAGAGAATCTGTTGGATAGTGAAAGAAGGTAGACAAAAAAGGGAGTGTTTACTATATAGAAACAATAAACCTGAACCAGGTTACTTACAGATCTATTGTTAAAGCTAAGAACTGCGGTGGAATTCTTCGTTTTTAAATTTACTCGTAACAATCCTTTCCCTTCAACCGTTCTTACTCTGGAAGTAATGATTATTATAACCATAAGCAGGTTAGATGGTGATTTCATCTCAACAAATCGTAAGAGTTCCATCAAAATTAATATTAAGCGATGTTTATAATTAATTTTCGACGGAAATCAATAAACCCGAAACTCATTACTCTTTAAAAGGCAACTTAACGGGAACCCAGGGTCCTGTAAATCTGAGATCACTAAAAAATTACGGACGTCAAATAAAATTCTGGGAACATTAGTCTCCTTTACTGCGCCCAATAAAAATCGATTTTATACGAGCGAGGTCTCGATTCGTTTAATTAATTTGACTTTTTCCTCTTTTTCAGGTGAGTTAATGCGGTCTGACGTTGGCTTCGAATGTTGTTGTACCAACCATCGCGTCTCAGTAAGTCGGGTACATTATTACTATTAATAGTGTTACGGTTACATAATATTCATTTCTAGTAACTACGAGTGTGTCTTTAAGGAAGTTACGAGTAAACATGTGTTTAGATTGGACAGTTCCAATAGCATAGTGTTTGACCAAGAGACCACCTTCGTTCTTAATTCTCACAAGTAGCAATAGATCAGTCAATGATCTCAAGTGGTTTACAGTTTGATTAAACTAAATGCGCGGCACTGATCACTTTCTAGTTGGTTCGTTTGGTGTAGCTAGCAATTTCGTATTAAAAATTGGATTAGGAGTAAGCATCCAATAAGTCTTTCATAGATCGTTCATTGGAACGATTGATCATGAGTTGTAAAGAGTAAACTCAGTATCGGAGGCGATCCTTAATAGATAAGCTTAATTTTTAACTGCGACAATACCTCGTCGCCCCACGTTACACCTGTTTGGAAAGTACTTACTATTAACTATTAAACAAGGTAATATTATGCAATGAAATTCGTGACTAAGATCATTCTGCCGCAATTACACAGGCGGTAACTCCTTTGCTTATTATTTGAGATGAATCGACGTTATCAAATCGTGCAGCTACATTCAGCAGACGCTTAGTCATTTCTACACTTTTCAGCGACAGGGTATTGATTGATAGAGCGGTGTATTTTTAGTATTATATAAATCAAGCAAATTTAGACTTCTCTGATTGTGTTATATTTTTTTTTTATTTTATTTTTTTTAATTCCTTTTATAATATAAATATATATTATTTAAATAATATACGTAAAGTCCCGTAACTGACCGTTCGTCGATTTCCCGAAGCGTGATATTAAATTGATGATCAAATTTAACGTTATGTTATCGTTCTTTTATTACGATTTACAGCTCAATTACTACTCCAAGCATCATAAATTATAATGAAACATGAATTAATGAGATAATTTAAATTTAAGTAATTCAATCACGTTAAACATGCCAATATTATTTTAACAACTTTTAAATATATGAAATGCAGTGCAGCAAGTTCCTAATGTTTTTCTGGATTCTAAAACGAGGAGGTCATAGAGGTGATCATTTTTCCGAATGTACCGCAGCAACTTCGAATAGAAACCTAAATAGTCGGATGTTAGAAGACTTGACCATTTTACCGTGTTATGTCCAGGATTTGGAACCCAAGCGCATCCTACGTTTCGTATTATGAGTAGCATTTTGCGACCTGATTTAAATCACTTGAGGTTGGCCACAATATATGTAACTCGATACTCTCTCATAATATATAAAATTAAAATAAAATTAACGATTAATCAAAAGTAAGATCGACGCAAAACCGATGTAGTGTAACTTTTAACCAAATTAAAATAAGGAGGTTGTCTTTTAAATTTTGATAGTTGAATGTTATGAATGAAAGCTACGATATGATAAAGACATTGTTATTGCTTTGTCTAGGGGACACTTGTAGGTACAGACAGCGGAAGTGTCGCAAGGTCTCACCGTGAGCTGCTATCTCAAAATGTCTTTATTACTCAATTATCAAACCCAGTTTGCAATTTAATCCGCCAACGCTTTCCTTGAATGCATCGATGTCATGTTTCTTAGAAACGTCCATATGTCTGATCACTCGCAAACACACCTTACCTTTTAGCAAACCTTAGTGGATGTCTTTAAATGTTTCAAAAGAGACAAGATCTTTTTGGACTTTTGACAAGTGAAAATAAAAAAGGTACAAAAGAAAATAGTGAAAGTTAATTAGTTTTCGGAAAAAGTAAAATTTCTGTTTATAAAATTTGTATTGAATAGCATCATTTAGATTGTCAAAAAGCGTTTTAATTCTTGTTAATTGATTTGTTTCTAAAATAAAACTCATGAACGAGTACACTCCTCATGGAGGCGCAGGCCGACGCTTTGAACATTAAATAGTATTCATAAATTAATACGCATTCAGTAGGTATTGTGCAATGTCGGATCGCCTGATTGTTATCGCTGTTAAACCGTAAAACATTAATAGTAAGTTCGTGCAATTTAAAATTAAAGGAAGTCGTATTTCAAACGATAACTTGTTTACATTTTTTATAGTACCCTCCATATTGACACTGTAAAACGTTTCGAGTGCGTATTTAATGATGTATTATTTATGTTATATATTAATTACATTATAAGTCAAAACGTCATTCAGCTAATAAGCAATTTTGATGACGGTAAAATGGGTAGCCACTGGCTGAGGGCAACGCAGGCCCGATCGTTGTGGAGATCCTTGGGGGAGGCCTATGCCCAGCAGTGGGCGTTGTCCGGCTGAGGTGATGATGATGATGATGATGACGGTAAAATATGGTGTGTCAGGTGTATCTCATAAGTATGGTATATATTTATTTTATCAAACCAAATATTACATATAAAAAAAAACGTTTTCACCTTCACCAGACGCGTGTTGTTTGAATTGTTAATAATAAAAATAAATTTTGTTCCGTGTATTTTTTCTCAAAGCGGGTAGTTCGTTATACTATTTTAAATTATAAGGAAAACGGCCGAGAGAGAATGGGGACTGTGAACTCTCGTCGTCTCCTTTTTAGCCTCAAACGGGCCGAGACTAAACAAAGCGGCTCGAATTCACGCACGAGCACAACATGACGTTTAATTTCCCGCCAACGAGGCACGTGTTCTAGATATTTAGCGGCGGCCGAGCTGGTATCTGTTCTTTTTTTCAAGCAGTCAAAACAACTAGTGCCATAATAATAGTATTTTACTATGAGGTATTATTAAGTAGAGCAGTCATATTAAAAATAAAAAAGTAAACGACAGAAACAGAAACGTGAGAAAATGCTAACTGTGTTCAGAACCACTTTGTCTATGGTTGTTTTTCTTCATTAAATTTTAAGCCGGTTTGAGGCTAAGATAACATCTACACCACAAGCCACACGGACAACTTAAGACGGTCATTTAATGCAGTGACTGGGTCAATGTGCCATGTTTGGTTGTTCTTGTGTAACGCTGGTTGCCGAGAGGACGCTTTGCGATGTTTCTGTCGTGGAATCGAGTAGCGTTTTATTGATCACCGACATCACCGATTTATCGAGACGTTGAGTGTTTGCACAATAAATCGATACAGACGATTAAGATAATATCATGAAATTATCGATCATTTAATGAAATGCTGATGTTTCATGAATTGACCAGTTGTCGTTGAATAATATTGTGAAGCCACCATATCTAAAATTTAACGATTTTGTCAACATCTTTTGATCATATCGTTGAAATAGTTCAGTCATCCACCGGTGGACGCACTGAGAACGCATGTTCATATGGCAGTGATAAACACAATGGATGTTATGAAAACCAGTCGTATTGGTTTGATTGACTAAGAGGTTATAGTGCGACGTTTATAAAGAACAGAGTTAGGTTAGGTTAGAATGTAGACCGTAACACACACAAACCACATTCGAAGTGTATTATGATTTGCTGATTTACACAGCTATAGAATTTATTTTTTATATGGACACATTATAAAAAAATTACTGGAAAATAAACCAGATTTCATTTCCTGATGAAATGTTGTTGATAAAATCGCTAAACAGTAGTTGTTCAACGATATTGTCAAAGGGTTTAGTAATTTCATGAAACGCCAGTATTTAATTAAATGATCGATAATTTCACAATACTGTCAAATCTACGATCAGGCGTCAACATGTATCTATACATATTATTTTGTCTAATATATTTATTTATAGTTGGTCTAGTTTGACAAATTTATTGGAATAATATATTTCCGCAATTCAAGTGTAGCGGTGAAACTAGTTAAACGAGGTTCAAGGTTCATTGCTTAACAAGCGTTAAATTACTCCGGTAAGTATTTTAATTAGTGTCATTATATTTACTTTTGTCGGAGTAACTAAAAACATTTGAAACTTCACATTACATTACCTCTGACATTAAAATGTTCTTTATAAAGTTTCTTAATTTATATAAGAAATTTGTATAATTTTAAGTTGTTTAAGAATTTAATAAGTCACGAGCAATTTACAATAACGTTAATCGTTAATTAATTTCAACATGGACATTAAAAGTGTCTATAGAATATCCTTTAATATGAAATGTAAAGAAAAGTCTTAAGTTTTTGCTTTTTGATCATTTAGCCCCTTCAACGCGGCTTACTTATTGAAACTTACTAAATTTCCATTCTTAACTTCGTCGCTCTGACGTCGGCGTCCGGAATAATCTAAATTTATGGCAAGATCTGCTTTTTACGACTCGTCTGTCCTATGTTAATGATCTTCACGAAACATTCCGCGGCTCGTCCGCGTTGGCTGTACATGGAGATATGGGTGCTCTCTGTAACACGCGTATATCATCGTAGCCAGGTCGGCAGCGAACATCCAAGACCCGCAAAAAATTACCACATCGTAAATAATTCATGCATAAAACATTATTACTCAATCATGTGCGTGCAACGGTGAAGGTATTTTTTTGCTTGCGTCCCGTTTGTAAAGCGTTTTTCGCAGGGTATTGTCCTGTCCGTTGGCGAGTTTGGAATCGGAAAGCAACCAGAGATGAGTCAAGATACTCGAAGGTAACAACCGGCGGCATGCCGAATTTGGATGCGTTAAGCAACCGTTGTCGTACCTAAGCTAAATGAGATTGCTACAGAACTCGTGAAGTGTATCACGATAATTATGTTTCAAAGGACTAACGGGAACAAAGTAGAACAGTATAGAACTTAATTTTTGTATATACTCTTTGAATATGAACATAGACCTAAACGCAATGAAATGTTAAAATTGTAGTTACTGTCGCGGCTTCTTCGGAATTGAACCGTCGTAAATACGCGTCTGCTCGCAACTGCAAGCCGCTCGCGTGTAGAGAAACGGGGATTGGGATAGTATAACTAAGTCAAATGCCTAATTACTAAACAGATTTAAAAATTTTCATAAAAAAACGTAACGGGATCGCTGCGCCGTCATAGTGACCCGTTGAAGAGTCGACCGGCGCCCGCCGCCCGCCGCCCGCCGCCCGTCGACCGTCGCCCGTCGACCATCGACCGTCGCCCGCCGACTGTGCCGTGCTCACCGTCGCAGGTGCGACTACGTTCACTTTCGACGTCGTTACGCTGTATTTTTATAGTTTCATACGACTTTGGATAGCCACTAGCGTAGTTTAATAAAGCCGCGGACCATCGTTATCTGCTATTTGGGACACATTCCGACCGAATGCCAAATACGTACGCGTTTACGATGGCTTAATCCCTTTTATAGGTTAACCGTTTAATACTGTAACTCGTGTTTTGATCCGACGAGCCTCTCCGATGAAAAGTTGTTATATTCGCTGCACCATTAAAATATTTATCGCACCGTATCCGCTAATCGGCGTTCATTTCTCTTGATGTATTTTGAAAGTCGAAGCGGTGGGTTTAATAGGCTTTTGAATAAAATACGGTTGTATAATTTATGGTTCATTAATCTAGAATGCGAAGGTTTCATTACTGCGACCGCTAAGGTACGGGGTTTTTAATTAAAAATGAGTAATCTACGTTGTGCGACTCCGATGGGAGTCGGGCGCGTGCGGAAATTAAAAATCATGATTGTCTCGGTCAGATCTTGGTGGTCTGATAGAGCATCGTTCTGTTTTTGTGGTTTATTTGATCGTTCGGAAATGCGTACGGTTGCGTCACCCGGGTTTCATGGTAACATGTAACTCGGTTTCGCGATGATTTTCCTCTTTACATAGGCCCGGAGCAATTGTAACTTATTTTTATCAGTTATTATATCAATCCACGTTTATCCAATTTCATTACCTTAAAGGTCGGTATTTTTAATTCTACGAATTAGTAACATAGTGATTTTTATCTCACACACGTGTTTACATTAAATTAGTTCACGGTGTGCGTTTTCTATGAGTCAGTTCGTTGAGACAAGACAAATGAATAATTTTATTGAACAGATTTGTCAAATTGAAAGTCATTTTTTTATTAAGATTTTCATACAAAAATACCATTCAAATTTTCAATGTTACCGGTGGATTTTGTAAAATTTTTAGTTATTACAAACCTTGTGCTGGCAACATACAGCAGTACAATACCAAAACAAAATCAACCAAATCAGCTGAAACGATGGATGATCTTGATAGATGATCTATTTATCTATCTATATATATCTATATATATATTCTGAGGAACTTCAACAGTCTGTTCTTAAATAAATATTTGAATCGATGTTTCAGAATATATAATATGATGAATTACGGGGTAGTTTATTAGTTTGTCTTACCGAAGTTAACAAAATAGTAGATTTTATTAAAACCATTTCATATATGCATGGCTAATGAATTTCGGCCGTTGACCTTTCAGAATTGTTTCTTTATTTTACCTTTTTTAAAGCCCCCGTATTAAAATTTAAGTTTTCTCTATATTTCAAACTTAGAATTTAATTTGTTACACAAGTATATAATACTCGTGTTGGCTGTTCGTCGCTAGTAGGCCGTATATTATAACTATAAACTCCTACCGAAATGGAGTTTTCTTTCGTTTAATGATATCTCGAGATACGACCTAATCCTACCCGCTATGTAATATTGTACGTTAATTTATCGACGTGATAGTTCCCATTTGCAGTTTGTAGTAAATAAATTTAAAAAAAAAAACAATTATGTTAATTTATTATTTCCCAGCAGTATACGAGTTGATTATGTTAATGTAATGTATTTTAAATTAACGCGTCTATACCGTATAGAAGAGGTGTGTGTATATTTGTATTAAAAAATGTTTAACATTATTTTGTATATTTCGTTTAATGTGAAGCAATAATAATCGGTTACGTTACAGTTGATCCTCTCGAGTATTGCCTTTTAAAATTTATTGATACCTACTATGGAAGCAACACTATTGAAATTAATTTGTTTTGATGCATTCAATGATATCTCCCGGCGGTGCTCGACTGGACGCGTGGTGTACAGACGCTATCGTATTTCCATAAAGCAGTCACGAGCCATTCTGTTGTGAAATTAACTATCTACACCTAGTTACCGACGAGCCAGCCAGCAACCAATCATCTCGAATGCGGGTGTCGCCGTCGTCGCCTTCGAGCGTCATTAGCTTCCAGCATGGCGCGGTATCGGAACGTCCGTGGACAGTGGGAGCCAAGTCGATTTTTATAATGACGCCTAATCGATTCGAATTGTACTCGGGACTTAAATATTGCTTCACTAATCGATCGATTAATGTTTTCGTCTCAGCGTGGCATTAGAATACGCATATTAATTGATTTGGTGCATTGATTGATTACAGCTGTGATTTTATCGGAATTCGCGAAGTTGCTGTCGTTGCATTGTTTTTATTTTTATTTTAGCGGACTTTGGATGTTATGTTAGTCCTACCTGCAATCCTCTTTGGGAGCCATCGGGTGGGTGAATGGCTCCGAATATCAAATGGACACAATTATGTAGATCCAGAAGAGACATTTAAAATTTCCTAATACCACAACAATGTTACAACACCGGTATTTCTATTTCTTCGATGTAACTGTATGCACATACAGGAATGTCATTGCACGCAATAATGAACTAAAATCATACTCACTCAAATTAGTATTCTATGCGTTCCCATGACATTATTTGTTGTCTTCCCTTCCACATACGCGTTACGTGCGTATTATTCAGGATTATACGGTTCAGTTAGATAGTTTTTATGTACGAAACTATTTACGATGCATTAATACGTTTCTTATAGCACTCCAAACGCAATAGGAAATTAATAGGGTTGACAGTTGACACAAAATTTTTATTGTATTTTTTTTACATATTATACGATCTGATTAAATTATGAAGTATGCCTAATTCTATGTGTTGAAGCAACAGGTCCTAAATTATGTTGTATTTATTGAATTATTAAACGCCTGGTTTTTTTAAAATTAAGTAAGTAAACATTTACACACTCGCTCTCCGGAACTGGGGTTCCCTGTGTTGCAGATTGCATGGGCGTACACAAATATGACATCACAAACGCCCATGACTTTTTAATAGAAATAATAAACATGTTCAAATTATAATTATCATAGTTCCCAGTTGTTGTGGGTAACTACACTCTTTCTGGTGTACACAATATTTTTAGAACAAAAAGGTAACAAAAACTAAAAAAATATTTTTTTTTGCGAATAGTATGCGTTTATTTCACATTAATGAACTGAACAGTGCGTATACGCAACTATTTATTGATGTAGATACTATCAAAATGTATCTATTATCTATGAGACAAGTTTGTAGAGTACAAGTTGACAACCCTACAAATATTACTCCATAATGAGCGGCAATAAACACATGCCTTAAACAGGAGTCGGCTATTAGTTTTATAAACGGAAAAGGACCCTAGGGGTTTCTCATTTCAATTTAATTTCTAAGTTAAGTTAGAATTTCTAACAAGCCCAGGCGATGTGTAATTATCATCTCGCATCTAATAGTAATAATCAGTAATGTTTATGTGCGCACGCGATCATTTGATTTATATTGGAAAAATTGTAATAAGGCTGTTTCCAATTTAAAATATTTCAATCGTAGGTTTCATACATCCGTTAGAGCTATTCGATATATCCTCCCGATTCGTTTAAAGTTTAAATCTTTGAAATAAATATAAATTGTTGCTACAATGTAAGGCTGGTTAAAGTTTATATCGTTATCGTATTAAGAGAAGTTATACATCTATGTTAATACTATAAATAGAAAGATGGAATTTTGTGTATATGCGGCGAGAAATTTCCGAAGAATAGACAATATATCAAGGGCACATGTATAATAATGAAGTATGTATGTATTTCATAAATGATATTACATGTTATTAGCCGTTCCTGTAAGACATCCATAAAAACTCTACCATAATTTTTAAGATCGACAGAAAATAATATTTTGTACTCATACCAAATTTGTATTCGTTAAATACTAAAACCAGGCAAATAATGTAATTTTAATTCAGTATCTTGAATTAAAATAGTTTTGAATTTCGCAATAGTCGCGAAATAGACAGACAGTAACCAGTTATGTTTCGTTCTGTTATTGATTCACTGAAATAAACTAATGACAAATATTTTAGATTTCGCACGTAATCGGCATCTGATTTCTATAAGAGAAATACTAATTGATTAACCACTCTACCAATTGATAATTTTCATATACAGGACACGCGATAGACTATGGTCGCCGGCCATTGGTATCCGTAACGCTAACGGCATTACTTTTATTGTTCTTTTTTAATGTTAATAACCGACAAACGTGCAGACAAGTCACCTGATGGTAAGTGGACCGGTGCATGGTGGTGCATTACCGGTGCTATAATGGCCAGAAAGCAGGGAGCTCGGTTCTTACTAGGTGTCCGATACCATAAACAAAACATTTTAAAACATTTCACGATTGATTTTGAAGCACTGGCCCAGCGCTAGCTAGACATGTGAAGAGACTTGTCACCATCACCCTAGCACGAGCAACATCGGGATTAAACTGGGTATTACACAGACGAGCGGCCCCCACCATGAGGAACCTGACGTCATAGTCCCGTCCATTGTTCAGCAATGGAGGTTTGCTGATATTCAAGGGAGGCAAACTTTAAAAGATATTCAATCTCTCTTTGGAGAGGTTGCGGGTTATTCCTAGTCATATTTATTTCTACATTACCACTGCTACCTATCCACTAAAACCCTTATACACAATTTTTTTTGTTTACTTACTTTTTTATATTAACTTTAATTTCTGGTAAATTTACTACTGCAAAATAATACGTTCGGCGCGAATAAAATAGTTTGCTTAATGTATCTGTACTATAGATATAGTGTGATTAACACTATTTATTATTATCTTAGAATTTCGCAGCTAATAAAAGTGATAATAAAATACATACAGTTTATAGAAAGTCCGTGTGGCGCGTGGGCGACAGTCCCGCCTTCAATTTGTACGTAAATGGTCTGTGGTCATTGTTTATTCACATTTATGGAATTCTTTAGATTTCACTACTAATGGCTCATTGGGAAAGTATTGTAATAAATTTGCTTATTTATAGATTCGACCACCGCGGTCGTTAGCGCAGACTGCATTTAATGCTGTAGGCTGGACACCACGCTTTGGCCACAGGCTCTCATATATCCAAGTTACATTATAATTTAGGTTTTAAACCCTAAAATTGTGGCATGCTATGTATATAGGGGAAATACTTTAGTTGATAAAAGAATTAAGACTTATCTAATAAAATTGAATGTTCCCAAGATTTTTTTCCTTAAGATCCTATATTTAAAGCGCATTTGAAAGTATTTCCCTAAAGCGGAGATAAGCGGTTGTAGAGGAGACATCTCTTTTTACGTTATCTCTCATTCATCCAAGAGCGATGTACTGATAAGGACTAGTACACTAAACTGGCCATGTCATATCTGTCCGTTCGCCCCAAAGAAATAATCGTTTTTTTCGTTTGAAAAGTGTTTATTGAATGTATGGGGGTGGTAATAGAACAATATAATAATAATTGGCACAACAGTAGTACGACGTTCTCAGTAATAGATGCTGTTAACTGGTCCGTGAAACATGTCTTTCCTTGCCCGAAACTTGTGGCTCCCGGCATCTTGAGGTCCTTAATAAATAATCTACCTTTAACAGCCAGATACATGACACCAACGTAGTATCACTGTTTCTAATGCAATGTTAATTAAATGTTATCCAATGTACTGCTTGTAACGCAAAACGTAACTGTTATCTGATAACACATGTCAATCTTATACGGACAGAGACTTTTATGTATTCACTAATTGTTATCGATTTAAGTTGGGCGCTTTAACAGCTGCACCATATCACGTGGCACTGATACGTTCAAGCCATTACTGATCTTAACTTACAGTAAATAAGAATCACCTGACATTTACCAGTAGTCACTACTTAATTGGTACAATAGCTCACGCAATTCTTTCGACATTGATATACATGGCGGCTCGGCATCCATGCATGCGTCGGTCGTTATCTTTAAACCGGCACTGGACCTTATCAGCTGGAGCGATCGTAATTACCTATGGAATCTTGTTATACAGTATTGAAAATATTTGTCGCTCTATAGCTAGCTATACAAACAGGATTATCAATTTTAATAGCAAATGTTGCCATGGAAAACGATGCACGACAGCAGAAGATTTAAACCGTAGCGTTTGGTCGGCGATGGTTACCGTCGATTTAGCAGTTCACACTCAAGAGAATCTCAGGAGCAGGTCGGCTAAAAATATATATCAACTTTAGACGTGTAACTAGCTCCCAGACACTGAGTCGAGGTCAACCTGCCCTGCTCGCGGAGCACATTGCAGAGCTAAATACGTGGCATTGGCAAAGGGCTTCTAATAGTAGAGGTTGCCGGAAAATGTGGCGTCCAGTTGAATCACGTAACGCGCGGGTGTGTTGTGTTGGTTTTTTTAGCTGTGTAGCAACTGTAATCCTCCTTCTAGAACCAACCGAAATGTTTTTTATGTATATCGGTAGCTTTGTAGCAGAGAGCTTTGTGTAAGCGAGTATCCCGTTTTATCTCGGTCGGTATCGCGGTAACGCGTCGTTGATGCTTTGGTGTTACGGACGTATTTGTCCAGCGGTGGGCATTTACTATCAGGTCACCCGTCTGCTCGTTCGTCAGCTATTAAGATAAAAAAGAAACAGAAACGAGTAGAAGTGACATAAATCAGGTGTGTTTTTTTTCCTGAGATTATAGATTGATCGAGAGATTAATTACAGTTGTTGTTAGTTGGCATATGTTCATATATTTTTTATTGTTACAATTATATTTTGTTGACTTTTGAATAGTTGATTTTAGTTGGCATATGTTTTTATTGTAGTAATAAATACATTTTGTCAACGTTTTAAGCACTCGACTAAGATATAAATCAAATAAAACTTTTATCAATAAAATTAACCCATAGTTTGTTTTAAGTTTAGTCATATTATAAGATAGGAAGGTTGAGTTCGGATTTTACGCGTACAATTTTACGGCAACGCGAAGTTAATGGCAAACATTTATATTTAAATATGAAGTAGGTACATTAAACTACTCGTACTAACCAGTAATATTAATAATGCGTAAAACTAACAGAAGTATTGACTTTTAAATTGTTTTCCATTAATGCGATTGCTACAGGTTCCTAACTTTAGTGGCATAAGATGAAAGAGAGCAAAGCCGGGAATTTTTCGGAATTATGTTATTTTCTGTTTCTTGTTCAAAATGATTGATGTCTTGTATTTAACTATCTTTTAAATAGATAGGTATTTTTAGTTTGTAAATCGATCGTCAACGGTTATATACTTTATTATTTTTTATATCTTCTCGAGTTATGCCTAGATAAGAGTATGTTTGACGTGTAGTTTTCAGCTCAAGTTTTTTAATCTTGTTTTGAATATTTATCTTTTCCATTAATTCGTTTCCATTATACTTATTTATATATATCATACTTCACATATGTAAATTTGTTCAAATTGACATCCGTACCTATACCTACAACAGTATCAAAAGAGAAATATGTGTTGCCAATTTTTCATACAAGGATGACGGAGAAAGTTCATTATTACTCACAGAACCACCAGTATGGCTTTCATCGTATTATACAACAAATTTTTTTTTTCTTTGTTTTGTTAATATTTCTTTTCACACCTTCTTTATTTCAAAATATTAAATGTAATCTGTTTTTTTTTTCATTATTTTATTATACTCACTTGTACTCTTTTTTCTGTTCGTAGCGGTCACTCGCTCCGCCGCAGCCAGCGCCTAACACAAAACTGGTTCACTTAAACCACTAATACAGCCTCAATGTACTCGTTTCATTTATTAGTAGTACCTAAAGGTAACATTAACCGATCCTTAATACCACGTATCGGTCCATTATCTGTTACAACTATGGTTGAAGTTATATAGAATTCACGTACAATTCCCACTTCACTGTTTCCATCTCCGAGTGGGTATCCCGTTCTAGATGTTATCTGCGCACAGACTCGGAGGTAAGTTAAGTGTGCTGTTGAAAATGTTTTGATTTTGTCAACGCATGCAGCGTTCGGCCGTAAAACGTAAAGTTTGCTGCCGACGTTTAGATTTCTATGGCAGATTAAAAATGTTCAGATGTAGAGAAATGTTTTTGTAACTGCTAAATGGGTATAACGCTGGTTAGAAATACTCAAGATCGCAGATAATGTAGCATCTTGGCAACGAGGAAATGTGTCTGTTGGCTGACCGATCTCGAAGTCACGTACCTACTGGGTGTGTATTGTCCTGTATCTATTGAAAAAAAAAAAATCCTTATGCCTTTATACATGCATTTAATTTTGTTAATATAAAAATTATGTGGAAATTTAAAAAAAAAATTCAGTTTAGGGACTCGTGAAAAAACAACCGACTGTGAACCATACTTGCATCATTCTCACCATCATCACAATAACACCGCCGTGTCCTACGTTTTACCATGATATTTTCCAGGTAGTTCTGTAGTTTTCACTAATGTATTGCAGTGAAAGTCACTTAATACTTAAAGTTTGTTTCATTGCAATCCGTCCATAAATAAAAAAGTTGTAAATTAATTTAAAATAATGTAGGTACTATTTCTTAGCGAAAAGCCTAGTTTTTTCGAAGCGAAGCGAGGGCAGTTTGCTAGTTATTTAATAAAAGTATTGAGGTTAAATATTTATTTTTATGATTTTCCTATAGCCCAATTGGTAGTGAATCTGCCTGCTGAGCACGGGGTCCCGAGTTCGATTCCCGGCTGGGGCAGACATTTATGTGACAGATAAATGTTTGTTCTCAAGCCATGGGTGTTTGCAGTTTTTGTGTATGTCCATGTCACCCGCAACACAGAAATTTC
This sequence comes from Megathymus violae, assembly GCA_003671415.1. NCBI lineage: Eukaryota > Metazoa > Arthropoda > Insecta > Lepidoptera > Hesperiidae > Megathymus > Megathymus violae. Next base: position 16,742,389 of record PDGT01000001.1, read on the forward strand.
TAGTGCGGGGGTGTGAGTGTGTAAAAAAAATCTGAAATTTATTTGAATCAAAACTTCCTTGCATTTCTCAACAACACTTATATAATTTTCTCGTCTCAGTCGTTCAAGTTTCCATTTTTCATTTAATGAGGACTAATCTCGTAAAGTTAAAAACAGTATTTTTTACAGTAAGACGCTAGCAGCAGTTACCAAGTTCTTGTGTTACTTTAATTACTATTAAATTATAAAGAGTTTGCCTACACATGTCAGTGGGCGGGCTGGCTAACAAGGAATAATGATTACTAAAGATGTCATTTCATATGAGTTTTAGTAATTCTTCTTACGCATTATACCAGGATAATATGAGTTTTGAAGAGGTGACTGATCTGAATGAATGTAAATCTAGAATATTTTAATAAAGGTCGCACGAGTACTATCAGTAGTTTAAAGAAATGTTACCTCGTTCGATAGCTCTTACTGACAGATGTATTTTCTTCTTGATTTAAAAAATATTTCACTGCAGTTATCAAAATGCGTCTGTCGGCTGGCCTTCCTATCGAAGAGAGAAAAATTTGACTCTATGGTACATGAAATAAGAAAGAATAACTTTCAGGCCAGCATAAATAACACAATTTCTGAAGCGCTTATAATCAAACTCTGTACCATATGCAGAGGATCGCGGTCGAATGTATTAAATTTTATAGTCTTATATTAAATAAAATTATTAGATATCTGATAAAAAATCCAAAGCTGTTACCACAATTCATATAAATGTTTCAAATAATTTCTGGTAGGTGCGAACTGGAACGAGACACAGCTATTTAAGTTTGTGTCTTGCATGTAATAATACCATTTTTCCATCAATCATTTTTGAAATACCTTGTACCATAATCGAAACCATCCAACTCTATTAGGTATCTTAAATATTTTTATGTCAGTTTCTATAACCGAAACCGATTAAATATACTTGAGATATTCAGATCGAAAATCTTATATCTCCAACATTCTCCTCTAAAGAAGCAACTTCGCAAAACGGTCGCTCAACTTTAGTCCGATAGAAGAATGACATATAGGCGTGAAAACTGCGAGTCCCTGTATCAATATTTAAAGACGGCCATTCACATACCTCAGCGAAACATCGGCAGGTTTGTGCGGTACAACTATTGCTGTATCTATTTGCTTTTACATACATTATTGTGAATGGTTGTCGGTTGCGTGACGGCGCGCGCCGCGCTTCTTCCTGCGCAGCGGGGAAGATACAGAGCTGCATGTATGGGCGCTATATGACGGATATCTGATACTTTAATACTTCGTTTATAAGCTGGAAATAGATTTTGCTAGACGCGACACTAAGCATTTAACTATTTCATATTCCGATATACTCGGAACATTTTCTCACCGAGTTGTGTGCGTGGGTTTTCAACGTAGAAAGCGGATAGATTTTTTTATTCAACTTAAAAAAGTTACTTAGGAATAAAGTATTTAAAAAGTACACTAATGTCATTGTAAATTTTCGCTCCTAATAATTTTTTATATTTTAATTTTGCTTAATATATACGTACTTATACAGTTTAGGAAGAGTTTATGAGAAACAGTCAATCTAATTCCACGGATTTTTCAAAGTCCATCTGATTATAGTCCTGTTGCCTTTGCCTCTTGCATTCTATTTCGACTGCACCATCAATCTGCGGCGTGCACCTGCGTCCTCGTATTATTAGGCGTCGCGGCGCCGGCCGTCGACCCCGGCGACCTCTTTACCGAAATACACTGCGCGCGCTGCCAGACGCTCGGCTTTGTCAAACGCGCAGCTGGAAATAGGGTGCGTATCCTCAGTGCTGCCAGCTTAGCCGTAGATGCCATGCTAAAGTTCGAGAAGTTGCCAACGGTGATATCAGATATCCAATACTTCGAATTCATCTGGCGGAATGAAAAAAGTTGAAGTAAGAAAGAATGTCCATAGATTTGATATCAACTGTACCAACTAAGCAAATTGCTAAACTAACCTGAAATAACTAAACGAATTTGTTGTTACACGTTTCAATGAGTTTTTAATCGAGAATATTTTCAATTAATTTCCTTTGAAACTGCCACTAATTTTATGGGTCTTATTAATTTTATGACTATTTACGACATTTTCAATTAATTCTCCGTATTATCGCATCGCTTACCGTTATTGTAAAATGGAGTCGAATACCATGGTCAATCATTATATTGCTTATTTATAATCAAATTTATTTAATTATCTTAGGTTTCATTCTGTTCTGATTCTTTCTTACCATGTTTACATGTTTTTCTTTTGGAATACACATCCTTACAGACAAACTTTTTGGCGACTGTCAAAAGTATGTGAATCGAAATCGTTGATGTTAAACTTATTTTGAGTGTTTTAGGTATTAACGTATTTTTTTTATGACGATCCTTACAACTTTATTATAGCAGTTAAAACGTGCAAATTATTTCACGTGCACACAAATACTTTAACGGCGTTGATGAAATTGTATTTGAGCGGTTAAAAATATCATTTACACACAATAAGTTTACCGCCATTAAAAAAAATTATGATTCTGGCACCGAATTCAATTAAAATTTTATATACCTACTTTATTCACTTTGCCAAAGGAAAATAGCTTCAGTACTCATAAATTGTGATAAGATATTGGAATTTTAATTTATCAGTACTAAAACCCAAAACAGAACGAAGAAATGCGGCGTCCAAAATATCAATATGGAACATTCTAGATAATGACATCGTTATAAACATTACTTAAAAATTAAATGTCGCTTTGATTTCAATGAAGCAATTGATTCGAATCATGTTATCATAAGGGAGAATTGTTCAACATATAAAAAGCATTGTATTTCATTAAATTAAATAAACTTTAGCTGTGTGTTATTGGTTTTAAACATTCATAATTACACTCAGTTGTTCTTTACATTTTAATTACTGTATTAAAGCAACGCAGACGAAGTATCATTCCTTTAGCTCTCATTACATCAAGACAGCTGTAGGTACGTCTGTGTGCGCTATGTTTCAGCTAACTTTAGATGACACCGATCAATACTGAACGCAGACGGGATAGAGCCGTTTTATTTTCTCGTTCCCGTCTGGTTCCTCGAAATTGAAGCTGAATTTATAGATTTCCTTTGTTCGATACTATTTTAGAAAAGAGCTGATTCTTTAGACGCAACTTATTTTGTTGACAACACTTCCGTCTGCTATGTGTATAGCAAGAGATAAGGTTATCCTGATATGATGTGTTTACAACAAGTCTTATTCAGGTGCGTTGAAGGTTAAAAATAGATTTCCATCGGTATTCAACACTCACAAAAGTTAGTATATTTCTTTCTGCGTAGAACGCTTACACCATACGCTGGTCGCACGTCAGGCTATAACATTTATCAGCACCAGCCCTTTCATCTAACGACCTGGCTAGATCTTTAATGTATGAACCGGGTACAGGCTATTTAAATTCAAATGGTTCAACTGTACGGATGGGTTTTTTACGATCATTCTCAGTAGTCTAGCGCTGTGGTTCGCGGAAAGCGCAGTTATTGCGAACGTGAACACTGCCATATGGCGCGGTCGTGTCTGCTGATGCTTGATATTCTATAATTTTTAATATTCACAACCAATATCTATCATTATTCTTGTTATCGTCCACTATATTTCCAAATTGATTCATACGAAAACATTGAGTTCTATTGCAACCATTTCGATGTATTTAGACGCTTGCCACTCGCTTTGACCAACTAATTAGGTAGTTAATTGTCAAGACTGAATAATCAAGAAATGATATATCATTCCCTTGTTAATGTTTAATTACTTAATCTATTAAGTAAGACACGGTAAATGCGGTAGGGAGAAACAATTGAAATGTAGCGCTATGTACACTCAATTACCTCATACGAATGTCCAACTAGCACGAGACATGAACAGTTTAGGCGTCGCCTGCTGAGGTCACCTGAAACTCCATCACAACTAGTTCTGCTAATTGCATTAACATAATCTCGTACCTCTATACCGTTGGCGCACAATATGGCCTGAACAATTAATTTCAACTCAAACACCCTTGTTCTACTGCAACGTACTAACTGCTCCTAATTGGTGTCCACGGCCAGCCATTGTTCCCAAGGTTACATAAATACTAGTGAACGCGGTCGGGTCCAAGCTACAATCAGCTAATGTTCTGAGACTACTGCAAAGACTATAAATATTCAGAGAATTCGTGACGGTTTTTTGGTATCGGTAAATCGTAAGTGACTTTGATATTTATTTTTGAATTTTGATAGATGAGATTAATCATTTCTGTATTGCGCGAATTATAAAATGATGCATCGTTTAGTCTTAATTTTTGACAAGTGACAGCCGTGCATCAAGAAACGAGCGCCTTTTAATCCTTACTCACTAACATATTACTCACGCTTGAGCTGAGCTCTGAATTGAGTTCTTAATGATCTGTTAAAGAATCGATAACTGTTTGCAAATGACGGGGAAATAGTCATTAGCATGAATCAGCCCCTTATGATTCTGTAAGGTCTATTTACCGCGTGTAGTGTGTAATTCAATGGCTAATTTGTGTTAACTGGAGAGTAACAGTCACGTGCAGTAAAATCCAATGAAACTGTAATATAATTCCGGTGTGCATCTTCGAGTCTGTTTTTAATGTTGTCTTTCAATTTATCATTTATCTATTCGTACTTACCACAATAAAAGGTAAATGCATATTTACGTGTTTGTTTTTATATCAGAGGGTATTTTGTTAGAAATACCATTAACATTAGTATTCCTTAAGCTTCTCACATAACCTGATCGTTTATCCAGTTGTAAGCAGCATTTTTGTGAACATTTTTCGCAAGTAACAATTTTTCATCCATCTCTTATTTGATGGAGGTATCCCGGCAAAAAGCCGTGTCCAGTTGCTACGGAAGCGTACCAGTCGCGCCGTAGGAAGAAATACCGAGGGCCGGTAGAGGAGTGAACGGTAATTAATAGAAGGTCACGGAGCTCCGTTAGATGGGCCGCGCATCTCGACTTATATAGCATTAAGCGGCCGGTACGTCCGGCTCGCCTTTATTTAGCAACCGGCCGCTTCTTGCGTCTCCTCGCTCTCGCGTTAAACAATTGAAGCTTTTTGTAATCGGCACTATGTGGGAATTATGGTAATAGATTATGGTGAGCCTTTACACCTTTTATAGAAATATTCCGTGATGTTTAAATGCTTTGTACTAATATTTTTTTTATCGGAAATACGACTTTAGATATGTTGTGTTGCTTTATCTGTTATCGCTTCTTTTAGCCGCATGATAGATTAGACTGTTTGTTTAGTTAGGTATTATCGGCTGCTCATGTTCTAATTGCTCATTTCTTACACCAAAGTCATCCAAGTCATCAGTGCATTCACCTATTGCGTGATAGCTTACAAGTAAATATTGTGAAATTTGCCTTTCACGAAACTGCGGAGCTGAAGACGTTAGCGTAGATCTTTATGTGATTCAGTAAACATGATACACTAAACGCTTTCTAAACTTCGTAAAATCGATAAACCTATCCCTACAACGTATCAGCGGTATCGATACCATCACAGGGTGGGTGTCGCGTATCGACAGTCGATAACTTAGACGCCGTTACGCCGCTAATTAGTGATGTTACGTGTTCCGATTGACGATAAAGCGTCTATCAGGAATGTGATTTATGTACAAGTACACATAATGCGGTTCATTATATAACTTTTATTTATAGTGTCGTGCGTCTAGTCGATAGATTGACGGGTCGACTGCGTGCGTGATTGGATGGAAGCGGTTAGTACTTAATTTTGTTTTGATTAACAAACCACTTCTGGGTAAAAGTTCTAATATTGTTGTGCTCGTTAGGAATAGTTTAATGAAACTGAAACTAAATAACTAGAATTGAAATTACTAGTTGACTAATTCTGAGAAGCCCAAATTTCACTGTATGATTCATTCAACTTTTTGTTGTCGCTTTTGTATTGTTACTTCGAATGAGTAATAGTTTGAATAAAGTTTTTTTCTAAATCTATACATTATTTACACAATTGTAAATTGTAATCTCGTTTTTGTGATGCGGCAATACAATATCCACTTTTGACAATTGATAAAATGTCTGATAAATTCTGTCGGTGTCTGATAAAATGTTTGAGCATTACAGGGCACAACTGTGGAATTGACCGTTTCGTAATGTTACATATACATCTTGTACCGACTGTTGAGCTGATACGAGTTCAAGCCGAAATTAGTTGAAAGAATAAATATTTTTTTTTTATAATTGCAAGTCCCTACATAATTTCAGTTTCTTGTATGTCCAATTTCTGCTTAATGCATTTGCATCGCCATCTCGGATTTCAGAGATGGCGATGATAACTTCCAACATTGCCAACACGACAGCTATTAAGCGGAAAATTTTAAATTTCATGCGCAACGCTATCTAAACAACGAATTTAAGACTACTATAAATTATCCCGCAAATTTCCATCAGCTGCACTGATAGCAAGCGAATTGGTATCGCAATCGCGATCTTTAATCGGTTCCATACGATGGGTGTTGACACCAGGTAGCGGTGCAGCAGGTGTTTAAGGAATTTCTGAGATAATACATTATCTTGATACATTTTGTAAGTCTGTAAGCGTTTACAAGTAGAGATGTTATGGATATGAAGTTTGGGATCTAGATACGGATAGGGATATATGAATAATATTTTACCGGTTTCGGTTACGGTTACGGATATGAAATTATTTCGGATTATCCGTTAGTTTCGGATAGTTTCGGTTAAGGATATAAAATTTTGAAGGAATTTTAAAAGTAAAATAATTATAATACAAATAGATACAAATTTGGTTTTATTTCTAGTTTATCATTTGGTACTAAAATCATTCATATAAGTGAGGTTCTTCAGTGTCCATCGCCATCCGAACACACAATTGTAGTTGATGAATAGTAAAATTTACAGCAGTGAACTTGGCCATATCCTTTTATCGTATTAGTTCCTCTGTCGCGTCAAATACAATGCACTGATTTCGTGGTTAAACCTCAATTTTCCAAAATATTCTTTAAATTATTCGCTATATTTTCACCTGTGTGGCGACACTCCAATTGCTCACACTTGACTATAACAGAAACTCATGTTTATTCGTGATGCCATGAGCAGTAAGACTAAATAACGAGACATGGACCACACATCTGTAGTAAATGATAATTTTTCAAATTGCTTGAGTAATCTCAGAGACCTTTAATTTCATTTTATTGTAAATATCATTACACTGTAAATTAATAAAATAGCCGGCCTCTTAGATGATAACGTGTTATCTTATTATCTGCCTTAATTTTTGAAATCCCAAACCCGTCACAAAATTAAAAGGCAAGTTATGTAATGCAATAATTTCGGCCACTAATTTATCAATTTCTTTCGTTTGGCATTACTTTCATCCCAAACACATTTATTTTTTATAGAATCTGTTATTAATAACTATTTTATATTCCTGTAAACGTGTCAGCTATTTGGGTGCTTGTGTTTTTTGTTGTTTATCCTTTTCCAATAACAAAAATTCTTCGTACTTATCACTGTATTTTGATTTAAGATGAAGTTTCAGCGAAGTTGTGCCACCTCCTTTCCGTGAAAAGTTTTTACCACACTATTTACATATGGCGGAATCTACATTACCTGGATTAACAAATGTTCAAATTGTACTAGACCTAGGAGCATTTTGTCCAGATAACACAACGCTTATCTTTCACTTTATCGAACTAAGTATTCGTATATGTAAAATTGTAATGTAATCCCGTAATAACTGCCTAATTATGAATAGACAATAGAAATAATAATCGGCCCGGCCGCGCAAAAAAAAACTTGTCATAACATATCTCATTTAGACTCCGCCCCTAACCGAAATTATCCGAAACTTTCATTTCGGATTCGGTTTCGGTTACGGATAGTTATTTATTTCGGATATCCGATAGTTTCGGTTACGGTTACGGAGCTCCTCAACATCCCTGTTTACGGGTAACAAACAGTTACGCGTTGATGAATGATAGCGCTGCAGGGGCGGGATGAAAACACTGTTGTAATGTTAATGGACTTTAATTGTAAACGTTTAAGTGCTAAATATTTATTTGTGGTTATAATAGTTTTCCGTTATAAATGTGTAATGTGTGTGTGGCGATACGATGTGAAAGCAATGGATGAGTGACAATGTCAGAAAAAAATACTGTTTTGGATGAAGGGTTCGTGTTTATTATATTGTGGTATTAATTATATAATGATGATTACAATAGCCGCACACAGGTAGTCAATACCTATGCAGGCAGTATAGGGTCTGTGAACATTTCCTTAAAATTATTTGTAATTTATATTATTTATTTATTTCCATTGTTATACATATAAACATTAATAATAAACAAATCGCCCAAACACAAAACGTTTTGTTGGCGGAGAATGACACTGAATATTTTCATGGTTGGAATATTGTAGTATTATATCATGATGTCATTATATATTTAGTATTTTTAAGCTATCAAATAAAGCTATATATTCAATGATTATTTATAAACAATGCAAATCCCAGACTAATTCAGTTGCAAGCCGGAAAGCCGACCTTGCGCGCCGGATGTACCCGCTGCTACCGGCGCGTAACGGACATCACCACAGCTCGATTATCACTGTATTGTTTTATTGGAAAATAACACAGCAAACATATAACTCGGTACTAGCTAATTATGTACTGTTCCGGAAAATGTAAGTAAAATAAAATTGTAAGTGTTGATATGGGCCTCGTTAAGCAATTTTATACAATTATGTAGTATTTCTGAAAATGCTTTCATATGTCAACGACATTTAGTTATTTTATGAGGTTTTAAATATAATGTAATTTCCTTAAAACAATCCGCTGTTAACAAAATAGATATTTATATCGATAGATAAGGTGTTTAGCGTTTAAAGGATATGGCAGGACCCAGTGCAGCGTTTCGAAGGTCATGTCAAAATAAATCACAAACAAGACGTAACCAGTATCAGCAAGCAAAGCTATTGTCCACTGGTATCCCAACCGCACGGCGCGGTCGTCGCACGCTCGACAAACAGTCAGACGTGATCATTACGAGAGAATGTTTGCCCGCCGGTGTTGTTACAACGCCCTAAAGGGTTCCGCACACACAAACACATCGTATAAACAAAATAAACCCCTTTTTAACACCTCCGCTCTGCTTTGTATGAGCTATTGAAAATATATACAGAGAGGATGTTTGCCTTCGCGTCTCGGCGGTGGCGGTGCGGTCGACTGACGATGAACGTGCGTTTATTTTAATCACCGTCTGGTTTTCGAATCCTTCAAGTTGTATGGTTAACAGTAATGAACACAATAAACAATAATAATATCCTCGTTGCCTATTGATACACCCAATCGTGAAACAGGGATCATGGATAATTTGGTTACGTCTTCATATCGCTTACAAAAGTTTCAGCGTCGTTTTATGGGGCTTGGAGTTCGTTTTTACACTAAGGTTCCAAATTAGATACGTGAGTTACATATTGGAACCGTTGAACGACGCGTTAAAGCACAGCTTGTGGTTAAATAATATTGTAGTATAGATGAATATATTAATGACAAGGACGCTTGGAAACGACAGTGCCGAAATCAGTTCTGCGCAAGTTAAAACTTACTTTGTAACTGACATGGGTTATTTTAAAAGATGTGCTGAGGAGTTTCTTTCGTCGTTTCTTCTCCTCAATGTTAAAGCTTCTTTTCGAAGCAAAATACGACGTGCATAAGTGTATTTACAAATTACTTGAATGATCAAAAATGATTTTGACTTTGAACGTCCACTGTTGATATGAGAATTCCCTGATTGACAGTACGACCGATCCTAAATATGTACTATCAATCCAGCGGATTTTGAAGGTTTATTTTGACAACTTCGTAGTGTAGTCAGTAAAGTAGTTTACCCAGCGCAGGGTTCTGGGTTACATTCGCGCTGACCGTAACCTAAACAGACTTGTACAGTGTGTTATGTGTCACGAAACCGGTGTTAGGTGTGAACGTTCTCTTTAACCTATAGTAAGTAGGTGTAAAGAAATATTATCACTTTTGAGTGGCTCGATCGATCATCATTAACTTGTATTGTTTTTAAGGTTTTAAGTGAAACAATATAATTTTTGCAAGATCAAACGAATAATAGTATGAATTATCCTCCGCAAATATTTACCTATGTTTACGTTTACAGACCGTGAAGTGTTTCACTTTTACTGCTACCGAGTTCACACCGGTGCGCACCGCGAGCTCGGTACATTTCCTCGTTTCTCGTAAAGACTCGTCCTTGACAACATCACGCGAATAAATCGCTCCATCACCCCGCCATTAGCGAGCTGGTGGTGGCTGCGCACTGCAGGGGATAAGTTCAATACGTTTTGTCATATGGAAACTACAATCGGGTATGATCGTGAACGGTGTTAAGTGGGACCTGCCTGTAGTTGTATTCTAACCTCAGTAAGCCATAGCTTGAATGTTATTCAGACTGCCTCTCGTTAAAAATATTTTAGATCTTAACGGGAATCTTTGGATGCCGACGTTTTACAAACTACTGTAGGTGTCCATGGTTTGTTCTTTTTTGCTGGTTCACTTACTTCATGCATAATGAATGACGAGATTTTATTTCGTCATTCTTATTCAATATAACTTTTAATATTCATCTTCATGAGACTGAAGACAATTATTAGTAAAATGATTCGCAACCTGCAGTGTGCGCTGTAACCTTGAGCTCGGTGTCCGGTCACGAGCGCAGTGAAATGCGCTTTCCATTCACACCTGCACTCTGACACCGCAGGTGCCGAGAGAAATGCTGCCGCCACAATGTTGTGCGCATCGAAGATGCATTGCGCACCCCACATGTAACAAGTGTGCTTCTGAATGTGTTACACGGCCCTGTAGCTCAGTTAAATTGACTGCCCAATGAGCTAAGGATCCTACGTTCAATATTCGCCTAGGACAGACTTGATTAATCGTCGATATCCCTAATGATAATATTACATGCACATAGATTGTATGCTTTCCGAAAAAACATTTTTAGTGTTGGCTAGTTGTAAAGCACAGTAACTTCGTCGTTAGATCTTCTCGGAAAACTTTGAACTGCAACGCATTTGTAATACATCTCGGACGCATATACCCAGTGACAGGGCGGTGATTCTTATAACATTCGGCGGCGCGTATGTTTGCTCGTTTGTCCGCTTATGCATGAAAGAAAAGGAAAAATATGCCACAGTCACCAGGTACACATAAAGGGTTTAACATTTTCTCTTTGTCATTGTCACTAATGTATATCTATGGCCCTAGTTGACAAGTCCTCAATATAACTCGTTCACGCAAAAGATAACTAATGGCAAGTAATAAGCAGCGGATAAAGGTTGAGCTTGTTAACCTAAGATCTTCATTATAAACGCGTGCGTCATATTTACGCAACGAATAATCAAAGGAAATATGGTAACTACATCGCTTCATTAAGGGAAAACAAGTAACGTCACTGAGATACTTCCGGGGTCAGTTAGGTCAACCTCTGCTTCATTAAGACTTAAACACAACAATCTAACGGATCTTAAATAGCTGTACATTATTCATCCATCCATCCATACATCCATCCATACATCCATCCATCCATCCATCCATCCATCCTTCCATCCAGAATCTTCTATCGCGTAATAGGTTATTGTAGCGACCCTACATTTGAACGTTAATGTAAATAAGCAACCCTATTTTTGGTTACCATAGCATTTTATAAAGAACAGCAGTACCATTAATTCATCTTTGTTACGGCTTTGTATATTGTCGCCTTTAAATATTTTAATCATATTTGGAGTCCTATTTACTATTTAAACCTCATCGACACGCATTTCCACATGTTGAGGCTATATGGTCCCCGATGCTTTTAACACTATTTGTAGCAACAGTTTGGTAAATTACTGGGTTCTAATTCTTTACAACTTTAGACATTCATGCGAATTTGACATAATATTCTCAAAGATATGTGATATTCGCCACTGTGTACCTACTAAATTAACCCGGTCAATTATGATGACTGCATGACTACCGAGAATGTAGACCCGTCTCTGACGATAAATTTCATTTATACATAATTAAATTTGTGGGCTGTGATCAGAAAACTCGTATGTGGACTTATTCGTGTATGACTCAATCTCGTATTTTTTATGGCACACAGGAATGACCTTATAAGACTTTTATGTGTATCCTTTTCTCTGGCAAAATCAGAGACGCCTGTGTCTGAATAGATGCATTACAATAAATATTTTCCTTTAAACTTCGTCCGTTTGAAAATAATATGTTTAGTGTTCACTTCATAAGGCTCACTTGAAAGCGTTCGAGCGAGCTTTGTTCGATTCATGTTGTCGGTTGAAGAAACAAACAGAATATCTGCTAAGCCGACTTGGTACACGTTAAATACTAAATCCAACACGCTTTCAAACAATGTATAGAGTCCTTTACAATGCCTGAATACTGGATTTGCGCTGGTGTAAATACTACTTACGTATAAAAGTAATATTGTGCGGGGCGAGGCGAAGTATAGTGCACAAGCGAGAAATTCCAACTTAAGATAGATTGACATTATATTTTCTATAAAAATAGTGTTTTTATATCAATAGCCAACAAACCACCAGATTGATAGTAATCACCGCCGCAAGGATATTCGTAAGTCTAAAAGTATCACACATCACAGGAGCCGTTGTCTATGACTTTCTTCAACATGTAATTTTCATGTATTGCCATGTATTAGCATGTTTTTGGAGGTGATCAAAAGTGATGGAACTGCCCACTGTTCCTGAAATTTTGTACCTAACCATATGTATCCATGTTAACGCTATTAGTGTAAAACCGCTATATCGCTTATAACTTGGGACAAAACAAAGGACGAGACAAACAGACAAGCGAGCGCACGCACTGACGAGTGCTATAACAAATTGAACAAAAGCTTAGAACTTAACCTTCTGTTTACATTGCGTACTCCGCTGGGAATAGTTTGCAAAACACAAATATGCAGGTTTTTGTTATTTTTTTAAACCTCTGCCAGATCCAAGTATGGTAGGTACAGTGGAACGTCTTGTGAGACTTCAACGAGTAGTCTCGTCGGCATTATTTATCCTGCCTGTCAAAGGTAGGTTTTAGGTATTAGCCGACGAAGATATGTTTTTGTAAAAGAAACATTTGTTCTCGATAGAATTTATTAATATCTGTGATTGTCGGATCTAGTTCCGTTCAACTGGGAATCGGGATAGACGTAGAGACGGGAATACTTGATGCAAAAACATTATTTCTAATATCCATTCGTCTTCATATGTCAAAACGATACACGATACAGGCGGCAAAAAAATGAAATAAGCAGAACAAAGGAACCCGCATTTTGCTGGTTTTTCATACCAGCTTTTCCTACCCGGATTAGATGTAAAATGTTTATGAACGTCCATTATAACAATATTCCCCGCTGTTCGGTGATCGAGCCCTATTCGGTTTTTTACCAAAAGATCTTAGTTATCGTTAACAGATTTACATAAGGTTGTCGAGAAGTGTACATAGAATGCCTTTCTAGATCAAATCTTGGATGTTGATATATTGTAAAACAACGTCAACAACTTTTATGTAATGTAAGCATGTACCTTATAACTACATTAAAACCTTTTGGTATTTATGGTTTATTAGTTGTGACTAATCACTGCTTGGTTCTAGTGTGTTTACCAGAAAAATTGTAATCTCCACGTATATATAAGTTTGTATACAGTAGTAGCTCGCCTTCGCTTGATGTTACAGAAAATCCCCGGGAATAAATCCATTTCTCGACATGAAAATTATCCTAGGTTTTGACCCACAATATAAATTCTAAGTATACCAAGAATCATATATGAACTCATACAGATAGACCAAAATTCTCAAGAAATATGTGTAGACCACCATTAATAACAAAATCTACCTATATCACAAGTTCGATGTACAGATTCAGCCCCATTACAGTTTTATTATTAATAACAAACAACTTCTCTTGTATTTTTGGTTTAGAATCCATAGTCTTGAAACGAGTTTCCTACGCCTCGCTACAAGGTTTTAACACGACAGCGGACAGTCAGTACCTTATTCTCGTGAAGACTGACCAAGTGTTTTCGAAAATATGTTCTATCAGAGGTGACGCAAAATTTCTCGGAAGCTGCACCTCTTACAATCGGCGCGAAATAAAAATTTCTGTAAATATTGAACGAAGTAAAACAGTGTTTGAACTATGGCTGCGTAGACGCGATGAGTCATGTTTACAGCACGCCGTGTGAAGGGACTGACTTGACAGGACTTGACCAGCATGTATCGACACACGCGTACAACGAGCGGCGAAAAAGTAATGACCCTATTTTGATTCGGCCATAACTTCTTTTGTAAAATAGAAAACTACGGTTCCCATGACCATGCAATATCGTCCCATCAGGATTTGAAGATCATAACCTCTTTAAAACGGAGACCCTCCGTCGTGATGCACATGTCTCTTTGTTCTTGGTAAATGTTTTCACCTTCCCGTTCAGTAAGCCAATAGGCATAATAAAGCATTAGCATATAAGTGTGCTATAGGTGAGAAAAGTGCCTAATCTTCATCTCAGTTAAATAAATGTTACGTTCTCTGCTAAATGGAAAATGTCCGTTCGATGGAGCTGTGTAATTACTAACGAAAATGGGACTCGATACAAATGGGGCTTCGCGCCATGTTTGGCGAATAATAACAACATTACTTGTGCTACGACGCGAATGGTGCGGTGACGGACTACAAGTACGTTATTGCAATGCACTAACAGACGGGAGAGTGCTTTGATGTATATAAACAGTTGGATATATTGTAAAATATTAATCGGTTAGAGATGAATCAACGTTTCTCTATTAACATTTTTGAAATATTTGCCTTTGCGCATATTAAATTTGGTAATTGGCACTCGAAAGGTGATATGTTACGAATCGGAAAGATTTATTCCATTGAAAATACAATACATGGTTGTATACTTCAAAATAATATCCGCGGCCGTTAACCAAGTATATATCAAGTTGTTCTAAATTTGAAAAAAAAAAATCGGTTCTTTAAAATATTTTTTTGAAATACTTAATCGAATGCTTTCGGATTAATTCGGCAGCCAATAAATACTGGTGATTTACATCTCTTTACATCCGGAACTGGATTTTGATTGAAAAATGTCTTAAAAATGTAATTAATAACAATTCTAACTCGGTTCGGATAAATCACTGTGAGATATTTTATGTGATTTGTCGTTTTAATTAAGAATTAATCTGATATTCTCTAAACACGCTGATCTCGCAACTGTAGTTCTTTGGTATATCATTCTATATTGATTTGACATTGATTTTATTCTTTAAATCAAAATATAACGGTATTGATACATCTATTGATGTATTAGTTTATTTATCTTCTACTGTTTAAAAATATGCAGAGGCCTCTGTGTATTTGAATATATCTCAAAAAAACTTTATTATTATCGAGGGACATTGAATAACTTCTGTAATGGATTGCGTGCCTTCTTCGGTTGCGGCAAGCACCGTATGTGTAACACATTCGTATTACCTGTAATACCTATAAATCAAATTATCGTCGACCAGGACCATCGTATACATAACAGAGTTTTATAGGCTTTGAAGTGAGTTTGACGTTCGAAGACCCGAATTCA
This sequence comes from Megathymus violae, assembly GCA_003671415.1. Taxonomy (NCBI): domain Eukaryota; kingdom Metazoa; phylum Arthropoda; class Insecta; order Lepidoptera; family Hesperiidae; genus Megathymus; species Megathymus violae. The sequence goes on from PDGT01000001.1 coordinate 16,758,086, forward strand.
AACATGGCTCGCATCTCAATTTTTAATAAACTTCAGAAACGGAACTTCAGAAGAAGGAGGTTCTCAATTCGTTAGTTTTTTTTACGTTTGTTACCTCAGATCTAAGATTAACCTATTTGGAAAATTCATATTTTGTTTGACAGGGTATATTGTATGTATGATGTATATACCACCTTTATGGGTGAAAAATAGGAGATGAAATCAACAAATTCAACCTTCCTTAAATTGAAGTCAGTTTGTTTTATTGTTAAAATATTTATTATTTCCAAATATAAACACATTTCAAATAAACTATTACTTGATTGATACTTCAGTTAAGGAAACCGTCTTTGGTAAATACGAATACTTTTGTTTATTTCTATACGTTGTTAATGTTATATGGAATTTGCTGACGCGTACCTAGCCATCCAATTTCCTTACCTCTCACTCAAACCTGTCAGCGAGACAGTTGTAAGTTGTAATAATCAGCTTGTCCAATAAAATCATGTAATAAAATTCAAATTCTCATCCGCCAGCGTCGCTGATAGGCGTTCGTGTTTAGTGTATAATACGTTTCGTAGTTAAGATTTATTTAGTAACGTTTCATAATATACAAAGTCATAAAGTTGTTGGGGCTAGCGGCGAGTGCAACCCAGATCGCTATCGGTATGTCGAAATATTTGTAAACGGTATCGATAGTCTAATCGATTCCACCGATCGATAATCGACTCCGGCCCGGCAACGATGGCCATCATCAGATAGTATTTTAATTCACCAGGTTACCTTCCATAAACTTTATGTCACAGGATTTAGAACTGGAAATGCAATGATCGTTGCGTTACTCATCCGACTTAAGTCTAGTGTAGTTGTAATTAATAAAGTCTCGTTCCGTCGCCTTTATCAATATGGTACGAAGATTGAAAATCGGTTAAAACTTACGTTGTCGCGAGATGCAATGTCAGCGCGGGGCTTAATTCGTTCGTAATTGTGTACTCGATTCGGCGATCAGCGGAAACTGCGTTTGTTTAAACATTTATGGGCTATGCTTGAGTTTGTTTGTCAAAGATATAATCTTAAATGACGGAGTTCTCTTTTTTGGAAACTTTGTTAGGCATTCATTTTGAAAATACAGTTATATAAGGTACCACAACAAGAATATGGCGCTTCGACGTTATTGTTATGACAGATACGATCGATCTGCCTGTAATATCATTGAGAACTGTATAAATATTTAAACACCATTACAATAAATCAGATACTCGTATGAAATTAGTTCAAGGATTGCATACATTTTCTTATTTAACGAGACTATTGCTCAGGAGTAGAAATCGGGTCGGATTGGGTATATCTAAAATAACAGCTGTTCTGTCTGACGTCGTCCGACTTCAGTGAGTTGCAATGGCCACTTAATACGTTTGTTAATTCTATATTAATTATGATAAAGATATGGTCTATTAATATTTCTACATTAATGACAAAATTAAATTCTTGTAATGATGTCATTTGTTGTAAGAATACAATAAATATATTATCAGTTACTGCAGTTATCAGTGGGGACGATTTTGAGCATACTCCTGTACGGGGTTGAAACCTGGACATCGTACGCAAAACAGGAACATCCACTCAATACATTCCACATGCGCTGCGTTCGAAACATCCTGCATATAGCCTGGCAGGACAGAGTCATAAAAGAGCTGGTTCTAGAAATTGCGCAGCTGCCTAGCTTCACCGCCCTGCTTAAGTAGAGACGATTGCGGTGGTTAGGGCATGTGCACCGAATGGACCCTTCTCGTCTACCGCGGCGTGTTCTGCTTGGCGCTGCGGCAAACGCCATGAGAGGGGTAGGGAGACCTATGCTGCGTTTCAAAGATTGCGCCAAGCGGGACATGGCTGCTTATACCATCGATTTTTAAAGCTGGGAGAAGCTTGCTGAAGATAGGGATGAATGGTGAAACGTGTGTTCGTTGGGCGTAAAACACACGATGACGCCTGGTTTTCTGATCTTGCTGCCAAAAAAAAAAGTCACCAAAATATGCATGTCCCAGTCATTAATTCCACCTTCACCTGCAGAGCGTGCGGATAGTCATGCTGCTCTCGTATCGGTTTATTTAGCCATGAAAAATCTTACCTCAGACACTGAATAAATCGTGTGTCACAGACGTATGTGGCCTATGATGATACGGGGACGTGTACGAAGTGAGCCTCACTATTTACATATAAATCTATCATTTTATGGACTCCTTTAGCAGATTTTGGCTATTGAAGAAGCGACCGGTCGAGTTCAGTAACCAATTGCGGGTTGCGGGTACGGACCACAGTCGGATGGAAAACCGCAAGTGGCAAAGCTCCATTAGTGCTTCCTTGTTTCAAAGGGCACTTTAAGTCATCCATTGCCATTGTTATATAGCGGTCATAACGCCATGTCGGAGGCTAGAAACTTCTGATGCTTGAGGCCTTGGATTGGTTCATAACGTCTACTTTTTAACGTCTACTTTTAAACGTAGTAGAGCGGCATGCCTCTTCAGTTACAATAAGAAGACCGAGCTTGACATTAAGGCGCTGGAAAGTTAAAGCCAGCTGTTCTCAGTGACTACTATTTAAAAATCAAATTCATTTATTCATCAAAGAACTTACGTACCTAAGTCACTTTGCTACTTCGGCAACTAATCGTTCGATATTGTCTCAGGAATAAATATACCAAATTGCATATTAATTTTTACATTCGTAAATGTTATTATTAACATTAAATAAATTGCCACGTGGAAAAGAAAGATGAGATTAGTTGATAGTAATTACATAGTTAATTTAATAACATTTAGCTTTAATCTCAATCTAAATTCGGTCACGGGGCCAGAGATATACGTGGTTTATAAAAACGAAAAATGATGTCGTTTTAAAAGTGGCTTTTGTCTTTAGGTAAGTACTACATAAATGAATGATTAACTCTAAGGGAACTATTTATAAATAAATAAATAAACGTTTACACACTCACATCCCCGCTCTAGGGATTGAATGTGTTGCGGGTGGCGTGGACATACACATATATGACATCACAAACACCCATGACCCGAGAACGAATATTTATCTGTCACATAAATGTCTGCCCCGGACGGGTATCGAACCTGGGACCCCTCGCTCGGCAGGCAGGGTCACTACCAACTAGGCTATGGGGTTGTGAAATTTATGAAATTATTCTTGTAACTAATAAGTAAACATATTTATTTACTCCCATGCTTTAAATCCTCTGTAAAAGATTCTGAAACAGTTAGCTTACTGCCAACATTAAAACACCCAATGACATAATAACCATTATATCATGCAAACGGGCTTCGCCTCGTGTGATAAACACATTCATGTTTTAATACCCCTTATTATACAACACTTGCATAAATAACTATTGTTTAATCTGAACTAAGTCGGTGCCGGCCGCTAGTATAACATAAAATAATATAATATAATGTCATTAATATCTTAAATGTACCTAAGTTAACGGTTTAAAGCTAGCTATTTTAGATAATTGTTCGTTATTAATGAGAAACATCGAACATAGATATTCAGTGAGTCAAAAAACATAGCTTGTCGTACGACCGTACGCGGTGGAACCACTTGACCTATAAAATATAGCGGTAGCACTATTAATATTCATAAGCAATTTGTAAAAACAGCGGATTGTATGAAATCGCATTCTTTAACCTATTATCATTGGTGTAATTTCCTGTGATAATTTAAGAGCGATGGGTGCTGTCATCGTGGACATCCAATTTTCCAATTAATTAAGGAGAAAAAAAACCGCAGTGAAACTTTCATGTCATTTATGTCCATGTCCACGGTTTTGAGTAACTTATTATAATTTTCGGTAGGAAAAAATATTTAAAAAGATTTGTTCTGCAACATTTATGAGGTGAGCTATGGCCTATTTAAATGGGCAGTAAATATAATAGAATGAATATAAGCGGACATATAGATAGATATTTCCTTTTAAGCTGACCTGAGTATATCATTGGAAGTTATAAAATGACTACATGTTGTGTAGACTGTACCTATTGTGTGTGTGTGTGTGTGTGTGTTTTAGATCTGAGCCGGATAGGTATCGCAGCCAATTACAATGCCGATTTTGAGTACGTAGCCCTGGTGGTAAGTAAAGAAATAACAATAAATAAATAAACATCAATATAATTATGTATTTGTTTACTATGGTATGCCAGTGAATACTGTACTGTATACCAAGACAAGTTCATTTAGATATATACAAAACACAAAACATATAATCTTTATTTCCTATAACGTGAATTGTATGAAACACTATTAAAGCACCAAACAAGCAAGACCTAAACTAAAATTTATCTGTGGTACGAATATCTGCGTTAATTCGAAACCGAACTTAGTACCTACCTACCCGTTGCACGATAATCCCGCTCCGTACCAACGATACTACAATGTCGTGGTGAGTTAATGAGACGTAATTTGAAACCAATGGATGATGACCCATTGAGATTTTCGAGCATGCCGTACGTAACAATGAAATGTTTAAAGGCAAACGATATTACAATCTATATCGAAATCCAATACGTCCCGGGGACACGCTACCGACAAAAAGTGACGTGCAAATCACTAGTGGCGTCTGTTACGCAGCGGCTTATCGATGTTCTTTTGAATTTACGCATTACCTATGAACCTTATAACAACTAATATAAACCTATAAACCTTATTATAAACGGTAAGCTAGTTACGAATTTTTATTGCTAAAATGAAGTTGTGTGTGTGTGTGTGTGTGGTAGTCTGGTTTGTTCTTCAATGGCTGCTAAACGGTTTACAATCATGTAGGGTTTCCAATTTATGATTTGCCAATTCGAACGTGTTGTTTTGTTGATACATAGTATTTTAAATTCATGCTATGGCACACATTGTTTTAATTATAATCACAACAGTTCAGATAAATACTTGCATAATTTTAAATTTAAATGAGTATCAAATGAAATGTAATATTTGCCCAAATTGTCGATTAAGAATTTTATATTACATAGTGTAATACCGACTTCCTCAATTTAATGTGTACCTATAGACCTTGAACGGCTTTGTATTCAAATGCAAGACAAAACGTGTTCGGAACATTTAATCGTTTGTTTGAAATGCCATCAAAAATAATAGAGACATGTCTCGCGTATCAATTAAGTTTTGTGTAAGCTCTTTATGTAAATAAAGAATTCCTTCAACGTAGGTATAAGTAGCGTCATCCACATAGCAAAAACGACCACCTTTGAGTTTTTATCGCATGCGCTATTATACCCTCCGCCCCTTTCACGCTTCTAGTTGTCAACTAAATTTCGTTCGTCTCAGAGATTATGTTATTTCAGTTATGACCTGTAAATGTCGTCGGTCAATCGCCGTTGTCTAATCCGTTCGAACGGGCTGTCACAATACCATTTAACGGTTATACCAGTTTATGGCAAACTGCGTAAAATTCCTCTCATTGATGTCCCCGATCCCGATATGTAGGACAATATAATAAACTTTTATTAACGAATACGACAGGTTTTCGATAGCGGAGATGAATTTATTAGAAGAAACGTACGATGGAACGGTTGTGTGTGTCTATGAATTAGTTATGGTAATTTGATATTTATCGATGGTTTTACTTTTTAATTGTCATTACGGTCACATCACTGACTATCCGTATCTGACCATTGTTTTTGTAAAATAAATTTGAGTTTTGTGAAGTGAAGTAACAAAGTGAATTGTTGTGTGTCTTTGGGGATACACGCACGCACGCACGATAAACTGTAAATCTGAGCCTATATTTTGAATTCGGATACAATATTGGGAATGAAAACCTTGTATAACCAAAGAAGTTTTACATTAGTTTTGAAAATACATTTAAGTTTAAACTCTTTAAGTAAACTAGACACATTATTACGCTTCAGTGAGTTTGTTGCTGAAAAAGTGAAATATACTTTTTACTTGCTTGGTATTTGTCTATTTCATTTTGCCATCTGTTATTATTATTATCGCTGCTAACGAGGATCATTGCCCAGACTGCCTCCATATCAGTTATCACTCGCTCCATTCTGCCTTTTCATCACGTCACACTTTTTGCTAAGAAGGTGTTAAGCAATAAGGGTGCGATAATCGATAATCCTAATGGATCACCCGATGCAGCCATACTACGGCAAGGGGTTCGTTGTAACCAGTACGAATACAGTACTATACATAAGTTCGTACAATTATTTCGGTTCATATTCAGTTAGGTATCAGATTCTGGTCATTAAAATTATATTTTTGTTACAAAATGTATTTTTTCTGAGTTCGACATGCAATGATAATTAAGAATTTTATTTAAAAAAATTCAAGTCCTGCCGAATTTCTTGTCTGATACGTATGTGACAACTGTAATTTTGGTCAAGCATTTAGATTTACGATTCTCCTATATGTAGTGCATACTATTAAGTAAATAAATAAAAAAATAAACGTTTACACACTCACACCCCCGCACTAGGATTCCCTGTGTTGCGGGTGGCATGGACATACACAATTATCACATCACAAACACCCATGACCCGAGAACAAACATTTATCTGTCACATAAATATCTGCCCCGGCCGAGAATCGAACCCGGGACCCCTCGCTCGGCAGGCAGGGTCACTACCAACTGGGCTACGGGGTTTATTGTTACTTCGGTTTTAAATTTATGTATTTCATTTCTGAACGGAAATAAATCTGAACATGTAAGGTACGCAATATACCTACTGTATGGTGAGTATTCAAAAAAAGTAACAGTAAATTACACTGAAAATAAATAAAGAAATAATGTGTTAATGCGGTAAACTGGGTCTTGATAAATTACGTTGCAAGATAAAGTACTCCAATGACCTTAATGCCTGCTTTGGTGCCAATTCCGACCAATGTCGGGTCGCGGAAGCCTTGACCCTTGATCAAAAGCCAAAAATTTAAAGTGATCCATCGGTGAATGTTAACATATTCGCGAAACGAAAGCCTTATAAGTCGTCACGCTGATTATCAGTAATTAAGCAGCGAGTATGATATCGAAAAAAAAAACAGATTTCCGCATCGTATCGAGAACGTATCGAGTTACCCTTGCGCTCTGTTAGGGAGCCGGTCGCCCTTACATATTCCGTAAAAATCGATTTCGTCTTTTTTGCGCTGCGATTAATTCGCGATGGCCATCGTATAATCGATCGTGAATATGTATGCATTTATGATCGCACATACATAAGTCAAGTATTTAATTTTTTGTGGTTCGTAATGTTATGGATTATATGTGATTTTTTAAATCGAAGTTTCTTAAACTGCTGTTGTTTGGTTTAAAAGCTTTAATGACTCTCAAAGCTACTTTCTATTTAAAATACTGTAACAGATGAAAATTATTGAATATTACACAGTATATAAGAAAGTCATAGTTTACTAAGCTATGAACAACAATATTTTCATCTAGTTTCTCATCGACGTATATTAATCTATGTTGACATTAAACAAGACTATGTTACATCTACCCAGGTTTGCTCTTTTACAATTTTAACGTTTGTAATACTTTAACAAGTTTTTTTAGATAATACTAGCTGTTGTTTTGGCATATAAATTGTTAATTATATATATCGCTAATTATAATAATTTTACTTAAAAACAATATCAATCCCTTAACGCAATAGAGTGTACAATATTTTTGTTATTCCAATATTACTTGTTGTTTTTTGAATTACTAATATCGCTATTAAAAAATAGGGATTGATGGTAGAAGGGTGAAAATTTAGGGTTGTATGTATTTTTTATTGCCCCAGCATAAAAAAATAAAAATAAAGAAAATTGTCCAAAAAATAAAAATAAAAAATTTGGAGTAGACCACCTTTATCACTTAGGGGTATAAAAAATGGATAACAACCTATTCTCAGAGCTACTGAATATACATATAAAATTTCATCAAAATCGGTCAAACCGTTTCGGAGGAGTATGGTAACTAAAACTGTGACACGAGAATTTTATATATTAGAAGATAGGTCGCATATGGCTGACATCAGAAGTAAAACACGGTCTAGTTCCAATTTACAAAAGCTTATTTGCAATATTCTATAATTAAATTTAATTTATTTGGTCATATTTGCTCGACTGCGTAGCATCGACCAGAACAGAAATATTCGAGCAGAGTACCGTTGTCACCAGAATTCACTGTTTTAGCAATATATACAAACGAAACGTGTAACAGTTTCTACCGGAGAGGCACTGATCCCAGCGCGGTTGGAACACGAGTGCGTCCTGCTACAGCGCCCGCCCCTTAGCTAGCGTCCGTTGCAGATGGAGTTGCCGAGTGGCGAGTCATAGCGACGGTGCTGCCATCACACGGGTCCCGTGCCGCTTTCCGTTTAGTAATCGTGTTCAAGATTATTCGCGACATATCTATAACATGTATTTTGTTGCAGTGATGTTAGATATTGCAATAATTTATTTGAGTAACTTACTGAAAGTAATGCTGCATCTGATTGCTAACAATTGACAATATTTTCGTGCATTATGTACGATGAATTTTAAATAAGGTTCATGTAACTTGTGTTGGTCGACAAATTCAAATTCATTTAATCTATTCTGTAAATACACTTATGTACGTCATTGCTGCTGTTTGATTACTGTTTTATTCTGATTTTTATTAATTCCCACGTCGGAAGTTATATCTCTGATTGAGCGAGCTCATTTTGAAAAGTATTTATCATTTTCCTTTATAATGAATTGAAAATGAAGTTTCTATAAAATTGTCCAATGACGGCCGATGATTTCACGAGGACGTATGGGTTCTCCGTTTTGGCGGACGCAGGTGTAAAGCACCGCTGAAGCATCGTACGGCTGGCTTGAATTTTTTTGTTCACAACACATATAACATTAAATTTCGGGTTAATTTGATGAAAAACGACCCCTTTCAAATGATGAATAACCGGTCTCACACACATATTACATATTACGAACGGTAGCTTCAGGCATTCGGGCGTGCAGACACTCTAGTTCATCTATCATTTATCCACGTATCATTTGTTACGAATAATAAATTACCAACAAGTGTCCTTATTAATTGTGTCATTCATAAAGTAATGTATAGCTCGTCCGCCAATTTTTTACAACAGAGGCGAAGCACGTGCGATCGCGCAGGTGCACGAGGAAAGTATGTGTCTTAGGATGTGTGCACAATGACCTTCTATATTTTCCTCAAATTGTTGGCTCAGTGACGATACGATATTCTTACAAACAATTGGTAAATTGTTTACGGTTCCAGAGTTTTATTTTAGTTTGTCACACTACTTATCACAGTAGCTGTGTAGTTTAGTTGATAGTGAGCATGCTTGTCGAGAGGCCGAGATTTAAATCCCGGCCGAAGCGGATATTATGTCGCAGATAATTTTTTGATCTCGGATCTAGGTTGTAGTAATGTAATTGTGTGTTCTCGCTATCTGCAACAAAAAGTAGTGCAGAGTATTAACGTGTGAGCGTTTATTTATAATGCTAGAATGGTATCCTTCTAAGTGGCGAAATTATTCCCATGTGACTAAGCCTTTACTAGATATCGGGGCTGAATGGAACATGGTATGCCGGCCTTGTAATCATAAATGCAGGGCGGGATACGTGATCTATCAACTATTTTGGTATCTACAAAAACTTGCATTGACTCGATCGTATTTTCGACTTTATTGTAATAGTGATAAGGCCATCGAACACGTTGTCCGGACAAGTGTTTCGGTCGATATGCCGCCAGCACTTGCGGCCGTTAACTTGCGAGTGTTGAGAGAATCTAATGTTGTGACGCGTTGCAATATAAAGATATTGGAAATACAAGAACGGCATAAGTGAGAGTGCTATACGATGTTACTACAGAATTGTGTGCCGCTTAATTTGCATAAGTATTCACTTTAACACAGTTGTTTATGATATATTTACAAAATAGAAAACTTTAGCGTAAACAGGCTACTAATATTTGTTCGTATTCGTACTTGTATCGAAATTGTAAAAGTTCATAATTTATGGGAATGGCGTACCCAAGTGACTGATTAATTACAGAAGTCATTCCATATATTTTATTGACGTTTTGAAGTTTGGTTGTAGCTAAAATGTATGGTTGTGTAAATCCTGCAGGTCGATACATATTAACCATTTCGACACTATTTCCGCAGTTAAGTGTCCGATGTTTTATTTTCGAATTTTTGAAACCATACCGAATCGATTTTTACGTTTCTGTCATGGAACTCTTATCTTGAGTGAAATGGATAAAAGTATTAACCCTTATTAAATGTATTTATAGCAGCATTAACAAGGTCGGTAGGAGTATGCATAAAGTTCAGATAATTATTAACAATTATTGCGATCCATTAACGGGTTTCTCGAAAAGTCATATTGAGAAAGTTCGCCCAAATCGAGAACATCATTCGAATGTTGATCGAATTGCGTCACATCCGATATAAAATACACTCGCGGTATCCAATGTGCCCGACAGTAGTAATTTTTTTGTCTCGAACGTCCTTCGTGCCGAAGAAGATTGCCTACAGCAATAATTTTCATATATTACGGTTGAACTTTCAAACTGGTCCCGCAACAAACGACACCGACTGGATTCTACAAGTCGACGGGGCCTTTGCCTATTGACCTTAAACACTTCCTTAACATCTACAGATTGTTTTAAAATGATAAAAAAAAAATAAACGTTCGCACACTCACACCCCCGCACTAGGATTCCCTGTGTTGCGGATGGCATGGAAATAAACAATTATCACATCACAAACACCCATGACCCGAGAACAAACATTTATCTGTCACATAAATATCTGCCCCGGCCGGGAATCGAACCCGGGACCCCACGCTCGGCAGGCAGGGTCACTACCAACTGGGCTACGGGGTCGTCTTTCAAAGATGTTGTATTGCGTTCGGTGTGGTGTAATATCTATTCGATTTCGACCAAGACATCGCCTATCGATCGATATTGGAAATTTGGAAGAAGTGCGAATTGATTGCGTTGTGAGAGTTCCGTAGTTGTCAATTTTTATGGAATTAGAAACCCGTACCCATAGATGACATGCTTACAGTTTGAAGGGTTTTGTGGTTGGCGAATCTTGCTAGTAGGCGTTCTTTCACAATTTACAGGAGTAGTTATACATTCGATTAGGGTTATAGACTGGGGCTTTGTTATCGATATAGAGGTCAAAACATATATTTTTGGATTTCTTGTCCGTCTGTCTGTCTGACCCGTATCTCTAAAACCACTGAACAGTTTTTTATGATACTTGGCATTTTATTAGCTTATGTTATGGGTCATCGTCCAGGATATTTTTTATCCCGGGAAATGAATCTGTTCCCGCGGGATAATAAAAGTTAATAGAAATATTGTAGTTAAGAAGGCATTAAATTTAAAATTTTATTGCCTGGTTGCAGCTATTATGATTAATTTATATATTTTTAATTCATATAACTAACAAAAACCAATCCCTAAAACAATGCCGGTGCTTTTTATAAACGCAGAGCGTTGGTTTTGCTTAAGGGTAGCGAGGGTGGGTTTCTAGTAATAAATAAACTTGTTCTGGGTGTATTGGAGGTGGCATCAACATGGACCGATGAAATGAGGTTTCACAAATATTTCTATGTCATGTCAATATCTGCCAGTGGTGAAACTCTAAACCCCTCCCTCGGTAGAGAGGGCCACTACTAACCGGGGTTTGGGGTCGAGTAAAGATTTACCAGGCCTTTTCAATTGTGAGAAGCCAAATTGCTAATAAGTTTTATTCAAAGGGTACAGTATTAAACGTTTAACTGTGAACACTTCATATGTTTGTGATGACATAATCGAGACATTGCTATGCACGTTTTTCTTCCTCAGTAAAATGTATTAATTTATTTAATGTATACGACGCGCTCTGAATTCGAACCCGGATCTCTAATCAAGGTCAAGGTAGTGACGGCCGGTAAATGTTTAATTTTCCTGTTTGACGTATTCAGCTACGGGACCCTAAGATGCTGGTCAGGTCCTCAACGCTTGACCCAGATTGTGTCTTTCATGATTCGGGTTTCATTGTTTTTGTTTTTTATGATCGTTCATTGTTGATAGAGGAATAGATAAGCGGAGAAACGGTACTCGGTATAAATACGAAAACTTGTTACAACTGATCGCCGCTTGCCTTTTATGATGGGAGTCACGGCCGTGTGATATTTATGGGACTCCTCCGAGTGATAGCTTGATCTAATTTTATTATATTAGTGATGAATTTTTGGTTCCTTTTCTGTTCATTCAGGGAGTTGTTTATGCCCGGAGTGATTATTAATTAAAGCTCAAAATCATAGACAATCAAGATTACTTACCTCAGATAAGTTGTACACATTGTTAGATTTGAAGGAAATTCATATTTTGATATTTTTTATTCAAATATGTGTTGTCGTTGACGTTTGCCTGATAAGAAATTAATCGTTAATTTCCATACACGTTTAATCATGTCATTGTGTAACATCTATTACGAACTCGTATTAATACACTGTAATCACCAGTCTGTATTCATTAATTTTGAAACTCAAATGCTGATTTACAATCCGATCCGTCATATACGTCGTGTCTGCGAGCTACGTTGAATAAGATCCTATTAGGCGTTGAATAAGTTATAACCAAAGATGTGCTTAATTTAATGCAAATTATACATTGATCGTACACGGGTTTTGAACGTTAAACTCAGGAGTTTGATTGCATTTAGAATGAAACTTGATTGCTCGGCCTCAATCTTATGTCAGAAATAGGCCACTGGGTATTCGGTATCGCTTTCGCTATTTGATGTATAGTAAACAAGTTTTTTTATGATTTCACGAATGATTTATCATACAAAATTGGTGGATGTTTAAGTAAATTAATCGAAGCGAGCGTCGGAAATGACCGACTTCGCCGAGATCATGAAGTCGTCTAGATAAATCTGTCGGTGGTTATATTCAAATTTCCATAGTTAAAGCAAAAATCACGACTCGACTATCGATTGATGGTAGATTTATACGGAAAAGAACTCGTAAACAACGGTAAATAAGCTTCATAAAATGTCTAGTTCTCATTTATTTTGCGAGAACCTTAACCTCATAAGGAATCGTGGATATGAAGACGGGTCCGGTTAAAATGTCAGTCGCGAATACTTGTTGGGTTATTATTGTGCCATCTTAAACGTCGATTGTTTAGAAAAATCTTTAAATGCATACCCTTATAACATCATATCTAATAAAAACGCGCGCCACTGTTATCATAAAAAAGATCGAAGAGATTAACTGGCAGAGAATACTCCATACAAATTGAACAGGTGTGTTTATCGGTAGATACATTAGTGTAAGTGGCCCATGAAACACTTAGCAACATGATTTTTTTGTGTGTATTTTTTCTCCATTCGCGCTCCAGTGAATCGATGACCAGATATTTGGCGGATCGGTTTAAATTTGAAGTGACATTAAAAAAATGTAATTAAATCTTGTGTGCATTTGTCTCTTGAGTTAACTTAATGTATGCAATTTGAAACAGTGAGTAAATGGTAGATACCAAGTTAAAATTCGAAATTCAAAATCATTTAGGTATTTTGTAAATACATTTATGCACGTCATTTATTGCTTCTACTACCATTACCAATTGTAGTAATAGTGAATACCGTTGAAATCTTAATTCGATTTTTTTTTATATTAATAATTTTTCATGATTATTAAATATGTAATCTCTTAAGTACCTAGTTAGTTTATGTCTACCATTGTGAGAAATGTCGTAGATTTTAACGAATATTATAATGGCCTTAATCCGTTTTGATCTCAAAAGTACACTACGCCTGTACATTGTTGGACGCGGAAGCAATGCAACTCCCACGGAATGAATTGGACGTTTCACGTGTAATAACACTGAAAAATATTTTCATCTTTACTATAGCGTTTTATGTACAAGTAAGACGATTATCGCAGAGTTAAATTTATGAAGTATTCGCGTTAGGGTCATCAGTGTGAATTAAATGCGTTGTTGCAAGTCCCTAATCAATGGTTTTAACAAATTATTGCCGTTGTAATGCTTACGCATTTAAATGTTTATCGTCTACATACGGGAGTATGACAATGTGCGCTGTTCCTTAATGTTTAGTGCTCACACGAGGGTTTGTATTGGGTATTAAATTCTGTTATGTTCAGCTTTAAAGTTCTGTCCGCTGTAGGTACTGTTCCGCCGTAATAAGTTCTAAGTGTCTGTTTGCAAATTCCGTACCTTTACTCATACGGTAAATAAATTGAACTAAATAGTTGCCATGCAAGTTCGTCGTTTGCTTATTAGCTCGTAAATGGTCGGTGATGGCTCCGATGGAAATCAGACGAGTTGCCTGCGCATATCAAAATAAATACAAATTTTTTACCATATCGATCTATACTTTAGAAGTGATTTATTTTAATTAGGGATTTTCGGTATCTCTATTAGGAGTTACAAGTGATTTAAAAGGTTACAAGAAGAGTCTCATAGTTTGTCTAAACGAGTAAACTTAGTACTGATTAAATGTTTAGATATAGTTTATTTTAAAATAGTTACATTCGAAATAATGCCCAAACAGTAGGTAACTCGCCTGATTCATATTGGACACATAAATTTTTTACCTTGTTAGAAGAACTTGTTAAAAGTGATTTACGAGTCAAAACTGTGAGTTTCAAATCGCCAAACAAGTTTTCGGCGCAGTCATTAATCATGGTGTTATAATACGCATAGATAACAATCTATTGTTGCCTCGCGGTGTCACATCACGAAGGCCATCCTGATTTTTTAAGACCTGTGGACTTGTCCTCCTTCACTCTTGGTCGGGACGTACCGCGATAAGCTTAAAGTTTTTTCCTACGTTACCAATATAATATAACATAACATAACATAACATAACAACAAAAAATAACATAACAACATAAGATAACATAACTGATGTTTAGTGCAACCAAAGCTCGCAAACCTCAATGAAAACTGCAGATACATTTAGCTATTTCTGAGAACAGATTGATCGCCTCATTTGTGTCTCTAACTACATCTCACACTAAAACAAAAGCTTACCCGAAGCATTATGTTTAACAGTAGAATTACAACAGTCATATCGGGTATTATAATCTTTTAGATATCACATTTCAATGGTTTATTTTAACCTTCTACCCCAAAGTTGATAAATTTGAATCTGGCTTCAGTATCCGAAACCGCAACCAGTGGTCCGGGCGGCGGCACCGCGACCCCGCTCGCCGTATCTGATGCGCGTGCGCCGAAAATTGACCGACACTTTTTGTGAATGAGCCACAAAGCGGTCCGGCTTAGAACAAATTTAACGGTACACGCTCTCGTTTATGAAGGTTTTTTTCTGTTACACCTGACAAGCTTCTGGCAACTTTTAGGGCTGACACTGATGAATGACGAGCCATTGTATGGGACATACAGATATCAGTGCGCTAAAACTATCAAGTTTACGCTTTTTTTATAAACTACTGTATTTATAATTCGCAAGCTTTTAAGTTTATTTTTAATGTTAGTTATTTTCGTATACATTTTGTCATATCAAATAACATGGAATAAGTTTCAATTTTAATTGGACAAAACGCTTTAAAGTATTATGATGTTTCAAAAAAATAAAAATAAAATTTCAACTTAGCAGCCCTAAGTGTCACCGTCGGATGGACGTGGATGAGTGCGCATGGATTTATCGGCGGGACAGCGGCGCCCGCTAACGGGAACAGATTGCATTTTGACAAGTAAGCTTTTAGCCATACGAATAACACACGTGAAATGTACTCGCAGAACAATAACTATATTAATTAAATTTTAACTTCAATGTGGAAAACGAGTTATAAATCATACATAAATAAATAAATAAACGTTTACACACTCACACCCACGCCCTAGGATTCCCTGTGTTGGGGGTGGCATGAACATACACAATTATCACAATCATAATTCAGAAATCATATATATGCCTTACGTTTAGAAATAACACCTGCATAGTTTAAGGAGTGGGTTTTTCTAGTTCTGTGAATTTAAATGTATTAACTTATTATAATAGTTTCAGTCAGGCAGTCAATTTTTTTTTGGGTTAAAAATAGATTATGACCAAGGATCACCCAAATCTGTTCAGCAGTTTTAGTATGATACCTACATGGTCAGACAGACAAAATTAAAAATAATAATGTGTTTTGACTTCGGTTTTCGCTTTTGAGCCGTTACACATATTATTTTATTATATTACTTTCAAAGATTTTTTTTTACTTAATTAATACCTAGAAAGAAAGCCAAACTGTTACCTTGTAAATAAATTATATATTTTTTAAAGATCTTATATCATCTAATATCCGTAACCGAAATTATTCGAAACAATAGGATAATCCGAAATAATTTCGTATCCGTAACCATAACTAAAACCGGTAAAATATTATTCAAATATCCGTATACATGTCCCGATCTGAAATTTGAAATCCATAACACCCTACTTTAGATTCGGTTATGTATTTCCAGAAAAACTGAACGGCGTACAGCTTTGTATCTTTAATAGCCTTATATTGATTTATGAACTGGCTACTTAAAGAAAATATAAATAAAATAGTAAATTAGATCAAAACGTCAAGTAATAGCAATCGCTTATCGATAGTCAAGGCTTGACACTTGATAACAATCCCACCGTATGTTAGATGACAACGAGGCCCAGAATGATAAGGGCACTAACTTAGTAAAAGTAAATATTATTTGGAAGACACTCGCTTGGAAAGTAGTTACTTAGTTTTCAAAAACTAATTACTTCGTTAAAGGCATAACTAAATGTAATAAGCCTGTTTTTAATTTAGTTTATCCAACAACAATTTAGAAAGCTCTGACATATCTACTTACCTAGTCCATCGATCCGATAGATTAAAAAATAGAACATACATATATACATTTTATAATATCGTAAGCTCGATGTCACGATGGGATCCTCCAATTTGTCAATGTTACAGATATCACAATACCGAACTTGTTCCGCCGCCGCCATTCATTTATCACTTACAATGTGTAAGTGCTTCTGTCACGGGGGAAGAGGTGATTGGCAGTCGAAATTAGATTCAACCCAATGGTTCTCGCTTCGACGAAACGTAAATGACTCAACTCATCATATTCATATAAGTAACAAATTCGTTGTTCTACCGGAACATCCGCATTTCTGTTCGTCTGTATATCGTTAATCTTGGTCAGAAGTAACTTGCAACCTTTTCTTAATGTATTTTTTTTACATACTAAAAATTGAACTATGAGGAGCTAGCTGCATTCATTCTCAAGTCCACGCCAATTTTTTTTGCTTCTGGTGCTACACGTTGTATGTAACTAGTTGACAAACGAGCACACGAGCCACCTTATGGTAAGTAGTCACCGTCACCCTTGGACACCAGTTCGCCAAATGTATCACCGATTCGTTGCCGACCAAAAACATTTAACGGTCGGTTTTACAAGCCGATGACCAACAGTCTAGACAAGGTTTCGGAACGCTTCTTTGAAAGGTCGCTGTTGTCTGTGTTATTCGACGTGATCGCAACGGTACGCGGGTATGATGAGGTCAGGCTAGCTACATCTATCGGAGAGCCATTAACAAGCTGGTCCTCAGCTATGTTCTGGGCAGGCGCGGCATCTATAACGGATCAATAAGGGCGGTGGTGTCGACCTACGATCATGTGGCCCCTTTGCTCATTTGCCGACTATTAACAGGAAATAACAAAAAACAAATAGATATGAAATTTCGGTTTCGGAGACGGATATTTGAATAATGTTTTATCGGTTTTTGTTACGGTTACGAATATGAAATTATTTCGGATTATCGGATTGTTTCGGATAATTTCGGTTACGTATATTAGCTGATTTAGGACTTAAACTTAATAATATATAGTATTTACAAAGGTTGCAGTTTGTCGTGATTTGTAGGTATTATTTGGTATTATAATTATACAAAAAACAATTACATAATAAAAAACTGTCTTAAGATGAGAGCGACGCGGCTAGTGTATCGGCTCAGCTGACGGAAACCGAAACTATTGGAACCTTTTATCGGATTCGATTTCGGATATAATACACAGTATGCAATGTAAGTGGTCCAATATTAAGATGAATAAATAAAACGTTTATTTATCTAAAGAGCACATGACAATGTAACGGGAATATGCCTTGTAATGGACCACAAACGGCGATTTGATAAAGGCAAAAATTATATGTATTTTGGCTTGTTTCACTTGGTGGCTGGTAAGCAGACCGCAGTCGGGTACGTGGTCAGTGACGTAACACTTCGCATCGCAGTTGCGGTCGCTGCGACCCACAAACTGGTTACGAACAGAGTGACAATAACTAATAAATTATCTCTTGGTTTCAGGTACGTCCTTTTGTCTATGGGCTAGCTGTTGGCGTGTACTTGAGGTTTGTTGCGTAAAACGTTAGTTTTTCTTTGTTCTGCTTAGTGCCGCAGTCTAGAAGTGATTTAACCAGGCCACGGACGTGTATCTATAAAACATTATATGAAATGGGCCGTTAAGCATAGAGTAACAGTCTATTGTGGTCACAAGTCGCAATACCAGGATCTACACAGTTCTTAACGCAATATACAGCGCACTGCAGCGACAGTCCCTTCAACTCACCATTATATTTTTCAAAGTTGATATTTAAGAAACAACAGTCACTGGTTTCGTTGAAGGGAGACGTGAAGAAACCAGTTCTCCGTAATTCATCCAAGCCCAGCAGTGGGGCAGTTATTCGTTTATTTAGTTATTCTTCCATGAAAGTTATAAACGTTATAAATCAGAGGGTAAATAAAGATGAATCATAAATCCCATCCCATGGCCGATAATACTCAAATGGCTCATACAGAATAACATTATGGGAAAGTGATTTAGCTGGATAGTATAACATGCTCCTGTCGTGAATGCAATTGTACGAGGTCCCTATATATCCGCACCGCTCAGAAATTTCAGGCGGTAAAATTAATGTGCGCCGCCGATGGAACTCTGCGGTGGGCGCTTCTATTATTTTCCGGGACGTAGATTCATGAAGCCGCTGGATGAGACGAATTATTTTGCTAGACACGTAGTTTTACTTTTAACTTCGTGAAATATGGTGGTAAATCTTAAAATTAATATTCAACATATTATGTTCAATTCCAAAAACTATGATCTATTTTAATTAGAGTGAGTTGCGTCTGCTGTTCATGTTTGTTTATTATTTTGGACATTAATTAGACCGTATCTACTTTGATAATGTTATTGCATCAACCAGGCAGTTACCGAAAAGTTATGTTCGGTAATCATTATATCATCCGGTATTACGGGCCGGTAGTGAACACAGGTTTCCTGTTTGTGAGGAATAAATGAACTCAATGTTATTCAAAATAAAAATAACAATTTTTATCTTGAAATACATTTTGTAAACGGAAACTCCTTACGTACGTTACGTACGTTACGTATGTCGTATGCTATAAAATATGATGTTTGTATCACGGCAATTCTAGTGAACCCTACCCCCGGCGAGGCCATCCGTTCGACGTCCGTCCATGTCGCTAAATTGGCGACCGCCAGCCGATAATACCCGTGATCGGTGATGCAGTAATGAATTTAATAAATTCGACGACGTCCCATTCGTAGCGTTTATCGGTCGTTAGGGAATCGACCACCAGGAATTTACAATTTTAGTTTTATTAGACGCACGCCTTTCTAATGTAAGACATCTGTACCGGAACAACTAGTGCAGGCTGCGGTCCGTCGGGGATGCTCTTACGATTATGCGGCTTCGGGATTGTGTACTATCGTGTTTAGCGGTGATTTATTCGCTTCAGTCCACGCAGGTATACATAAAAAGTAAACAAGTTTCTAATGTATACTTAAACGACTAAATAAGACACACGTAGTTCGCGTCGAAGCTAAATCGCGCGTGCTCAATACTGTGCTCCATCAGCCGTGTGCTCAATAACACAACATACATCGAAATATCGATAGCGTACGTTTAATATCTCCATTCTGACCCGACGTCTGTAGAAAGTGTCATTTTCATGGTGGCGCGTGCGCATCGTTAGCGAAGCTATATTTTGTCTAGGAAAGTTCAAGTAAGCGGGTCGCGGAATATTGAACAGGTTTTATGTATAATAAAGTGAAATGTAATGTATAATTCGATACTGAATTTTAACTGTCAAGGTTTGTAGAACAATGCGGCGTCATGTTTCGCAGTTCACGTGATTTATTGATGATCGACTGAGACGTTGAGTCACTTCTGTGTAGTCGGTATGTTAATGAGGTATAACGAGCTACGTTAGAAATTAAGATGAAGGAACGACGCGTGAAGAAAAATAAGGACATATTTATACTTTATATAGCGAATTTTATCTGAGAAATTATTTTCTGACGAATTGTTTCCAGCAATCGGCTAGCAATATAATATTTATGAATTTTGACGATATACTGTTCTCGTGGCCTCTAACTTTGTGGAACACAGCCCAATTATCTTCCCGAAGCGATATCATGAATACAGCTATGACAAATAAGTGATATGTTTCTGATGTTAGGTGACATAAATATTTGCATAAGTGCAAATTGATGGCAATATATGTCGCGCTCTAATATATTGCAACGTAGTTCCGGAAATTAGTTCTTAACAATTCACCGAAACGGGTCGCTGCATTTGTTTAAAGAAGCGCCATAAAATTATATTTGTAATTCCAAAAATCACGAATGCTGGCTTGGATTTATCATAGTATTGTGAAATAATCATATCACTATAGGTATAACAGGGAGTTACTGTAGGTATAACATCGGTGAAGGAAAATATCGCCAGGAAATCCGCATACGGGATAGTTGTTGGATGGATGGAAGTGTCCTATTAGTAGTGATGATACAGTGATACTGATAAGCAACTCGCAATAAAAAAAAAACCTCGGATTATCTTTTTAAATACCCTACGAAATAATTACTCGGTTTTTTTAACTTTAGTTTATATACAGTTTATATTTAAAAAGCTGCAGTTTAGCAGTTAAATGACTACTGTATAGCAGGAATAGGCTTCAAGTTTAATACGCATTATCGAGTGTTAATCGAATAAATTATTTGATCGATTGACGGCTAAAAAATCGATTTGATCGTGATCGTATGCCTCCATGTTTTTAAGTGAAGCAAAGTTTCATTGCTGATTAATATTCGAGTTGCAATATTCCATTAGTTTTAACGAAGTTATTGCTTCGTGTAATCATGTTATATCGCCGTTCGCTGCAATTTACTAGAGCCGATGTTGAAATGGATATTGGAGTGTGGTAACAGTTTTATTTTGTCTGGTTTATTAACTTTAAATATTTTAGGTCCATGTTAGCGCACTTTATTTTTATTATACAAGAAGTATAAAATACGCTAACATCTCGGTAAAGAAGTAACAAAAACACATAAAAGAATAAAGTATAAAATTTATATCATACTGAATTAAATAAATTCATGTATTAATAGTAAGTAAGTAAGTAAGTTACTTCGCGTCGCTTCAGAAAACAGACGCCTTACGTTTAGAAATAGCACCTGTGTTATTTTAGGAATGGTTTTTTAGTTATATGAATTAAAAACATATTAATTTATAATAATATCAACAGCCACATAGTCAACATTTTATTTACTGCCCTATGAATAGAACGTTCATATTAACTTTTATTTTCTACTTATTCATATAGTTATAGTATGTTTTGACCTCTATATCGATAATAAAACCTACCGGCATTAAAATTTCCAAAAAAATATTTAATGTCTTAATGTCAAATAACATCGGTTTCTTTAAAAATAACAAAAAACTTCTGCGATGTGTGGATAAAAACGTCCGCTTTAAAATGTATATTTTAACAATCGGATTAATTATATCGACACTAATAACACTAATATTTAATAAGTTAAACATTTAATTTGCATTCTCTCTGTTACCTACCACACTACGACGGATATTGTTGTCAATGAGGCAGAAATACAAGTCGAAATGAGTCGGACTCGATAGCTGCCACTCGCACGACATAAAAATCATTTAAATACTGCTCAAATGCAAACGCGGCGTGTTTACATTTCTATTAACGGTCGCGTGGGCGACAGGCGGGGCGTTCATTTGATGTCCGATCCAGTCCCCATACAACTTTTATTGGTGCCTTACGGGCTTAAATAGTGTGGGCATTAATTGGTGAACACATGCTTTTGAAAGTTTCCATGTCACCTAAATAGCTTGACGGCCCCGTCGTACCGACATCGAAATGCACTTTGAATATAGAATTAATGTTAGAAGCAAATGGCAGCGTTTCGTCGTATTGAGCTCCGGCGAGGTATGCGGGAGACCGGGACCTGGCGATAAGACTTCGGAAGTTTGCAATGTTAAAGTCGAAGGGCTCCAGACCGGTAACGGTGGCGCCAATTATGGGAGATGTACGTCCAGCAGTCTGTAAACTTGGAAAGTCTGCACCAAAGCCAAGGTGCACCGTTGAGTCATGCAATATAGAGATCATAATTTGAGAAGGGCTCGACCGATTTGGCTGTTTTTCGAGTTGTCTTCGTAATTGTCACGAGCAGGCTTGTATGAAATATTAAAAACAAAATAATCAAAATCATAAATCAACTAGAAAATTTTGAATTGTGTATGAAAATCTCAATTTAGAAACGGAACGTTAATACACTTGCTAAATACAATTTTTTCGTGATTAAATTGCACCCGTGCGTCGATGGTTCGGATCTCACACAAATACATATACCAAGTTTTTTGTGTCTGTGGTATATATAAAATTGACTATAGAATGTAAATATTGATGAATATTAAAATCTTGTCGAAAATCAGAGATTAATTACATAAAGCGTGGTCGTTTCACATTTAGCAGTTGATTTTAAAACTTTGTTGTGATTCAGTTAAATAAAAAACTTGATTGTCCTCATTAAAAAGGCATTCTGTTTGGTCGACAAGTTGATTGCGATGCGCTTGTGAAACGAGCGATATCCTAGTCGCCCCTCCATCATGAGCTAGATTCCAAGCCGTGCAGCAGAAAGTGTTGGCGTGTAACACGAAGCTCGGCCGAGGGTATTAGACCGTGGCGCCTGGCTGCTGGACCCGCGGCTCGAGTTACCGGCGTCTGGTGTCTTAACATTGCTCACACCGGGTTGGCCAACGGTCATCGGATACAGGTGTTCGTTTGCGAAAACGTCTATTGATATATTTAGCTGAGCTTTCAGAGTTGGAACTCTTTGACTGGAGTCAAATATAAGAAGTATTAGTTAAATAAAATAATAAAGTAGTCATGCCCTTGTGCGAACCTAACAAGCCACCCCCGCTTCGCTTCAGGAGACTTGGTTTTTACATTTATACATAGTAAACGAATCCTCATTTTTATAAGGAGTTTTTAAAATTTTATTAAGAATATTGTGTGTGTACTAAAATACATATTTATATATGCAAATAACTGACAAATTACTAGACGGGTCACATATTGGTAATTGGTCGGTGCCATAACACTGAAGTTGATTCTAGCATGTTTTCGGCCAAGTTGGAAGCGGGGGACTCTAAATCATTATATCATGTCTTATATCGTTCATTCGAAACGGATCAATTAAGCATATGTATGTACAAGCTTTGGCTCAGTGAAGTTAGGGTACTCACAGCTTCATCTACATCAACAATAAAGCATATTTTCCATTAGCATATGTTACTTGCGTTGGTTGTATTTGGATTCTGTGTCGCGACTAGCGTAGACATACAATATTCAAGACATCCCTAATTTACAAACAACTAAGCTACGACACCAAACATGAACTGTTCCGCATGTCTACCCCGGCCAGGATTCGATGTTTGTCAGCGACATCATATTGGATGAAATTTCAGATTGCACTAAAGTAACGTCACTTGGACCAAAATAAATATATTTTATTAAGACACTTTCAGAGTGTGAAGCGCAGTTGCAGAGATAAACATAGGTTGGTTATGAAGCGGAAAAGTGGTTACTGACGTTGTGAAGTGTTACGGTAATATCAGTAAAACATTTATATCTGCTCCACATCCGAGGCATATGGAGTGTGAAAAACTACCGCAAGGAAATCAATATGTATGTCTCTTTCACTTTAAGTTTTTTAAGCCTTGTTAAATTGTCTCTAAAGATTTTTTCATGTTCACCACATGACTACAACTACATACATACGTCATATATTAAATTTTGTGAACGCCTCTATCAATTATTTTGATATAAATATGCCGATGTTTCCACCCCACCGCATGCATGGAACTTGATCATAACTAATGCATTGACGAGGAGAAACTACTGACAGGTTGATCACATTTGACAATATTTCGGTGTATAGATTTATGACATACTCGTTGTGGTGATACTTGAGGCTATGGTGAGTACATACATATATTGTGTACATAGAATGCAGTATAGATGTTAAGACATACAGAACCTTGGACGATTTTGGTGACATAGTATACTATTCTAGTTTTAACTTGTTGAGATGTGATATTTCCAATAACAGTATATAAGTGCAATAAAAACAATTCGGGTTCAATGCAAATGTCATCGAGGTAACGGTCCGGCACTAAGCGGGTAACTATCATTAACTTGACAGAGTAATTACTGAGACATCTTTGGCATTTTGTAAATTGGCATGCAATAATTTTGTTAAATAAATTTGCGTTCATTTCAAGTGAATTTAAAATAATAACTAACATTGATAGAACAATGTTGTCGAGTCTGTTTCATAATTACTTAAATAACGAAGGCATAACCCTAGTGATTCTGAACCGCCAATCTGTGAATAGGTGCATACAGACATCTGTCAAAAAAGTTTTTGCATTTCGAGTTCATGGTTTTAACTTTGAAATGTATGAAATGTATGTGTGAAAGAGTCCTGCTAGACAGCAGTCTTGCCGTATTTTCTAGAGAGGTCGTATGTGGGAGACTTAGAACCGACTCGAGCTGAGTCTATCAGCATCAACGCTTTGCGCTTGTTAGGCGCCGGTGCATTCACTCTAGATACCGTAGCTTCCCCAGGATCCATATACACCGGATGGTATTTAAGAGTAGGGAAATCCCTGATAATCCGGTGCTCTTACTTTTACCACTTTATAAGAATTTTACGTACAGCTGAATGGCAACCATAACATGTTGTTGAACTTGACTGTTTGTAACTCACGAGTTGTAAACAATCAGACGTTACCATCGTTTCCTTTGATACGTAATACGTAATTTGAATACGTAAACATTTTTAAGGAAGTTTAAACTAAGACCATTGTTTACTGTTCTTTGAATACTTTAAAGCTAGTTTAAGCTTTTTCTTTTGTTATCATGATACGTTCGTATGGTCCGTATGTACCTGATAAGACACACGAACAGAAATGTACCTGATAAATAATCACCTTCTAACAACCAGCGTCCGAGTGAAAAAATATTTTATTTGCGCATGCTTTCTAAAATTGTTTTTAATCAATACTCCAGACAAATGTTTTCTTTATGATGAAGATTTGCCACCTTGACGCTTATTTGAATTTGTAGTAGTCTACTTCACTTTTTTGTTCATTTTCTTCCCAGATTGTTGTAATTTGATATTTGGGAACGTTTGATACTTTTCCTGGTTTTCGAGCTTCAGTAGACTTTTTTCAGATCCTGTATAGATATAATAAATATGGTGTAGTAATTTAGCGTAACTTACACTAAATCTAGATCATCACAAATAGCGCAACGCAGCGGGCGGGGATGTATTCGCAGGTATTGTGTGATTCGCAAGCATTTTACACACTGCACGCGGACGTAATGTCCGGTTTTAGGGGGAATTCAGACGGTTAGTAATGAACAATAACACAAGGTAATTGAAAACTCTGCCACATTTATGCTGTTTCTCCTAAGAATTAACTTGGCGTTATAAACACAGTAACATACATAACTAAATGTGATTTAAATATATGAATTGCAATTTGTTGATTGGAGCCTTTAGTTTGTACTGTACTCTTGTCAAAACTTGTACGTTATTATGTCACACGTCTGTTACCATAAATAGACAAGACGCCATACATGAACCTTCGAGGCTCGATACAATGTTAATGAATCAATCTCCTCCATGTATGTTTATACAACCTCCTCTCTGACATTTGTATGGATAATTTTATTATTTATTACCCGTAATTACATGCGATAGTGATTTCAATTAGTTTGATCAACTTTATATATCAGACCTTGGTGAATATCTTTGAAATGAAGTCACGTTCTATATTTTTATTAAACATTATAGTTATGTTGGCAACGAGAAGTTAAGTTTATCTAGTTAGTTGTGATCTAATTTTTGTCCATGAACTTGCATTAGTACGTGTCCAACCAAGCTAATATGCGAGAAACACGAGTATTTCGCCATAATTCTCGGAAGCTAAGACTGTTGTAAATTATAATGTTGAAAAGGAATCAACAAAACAAAGAACTTGTGCTTGCGGATTGTTGAAAAGTAAATTAATAATAATTTAAAAATAACAATGAATTTCCGCAAAGTAACGCCTGGTACTATGAACTGTATCAACACAAAGTACCTTACACACTTACTACACTTTAGGTAAATACACGATTAAAATTACTGATTTTTTTTTTTAAATTGCACAGATAATACTGTGGGACGTTTTATCCTTATTAAACCTTAATATACAACCGATTTATTTGTCTTTGAAACGCAGATGAAGCTAACGTCCAGTGCGATGCCACGGGGCTAACAAACCAGATTCACCCCATACTTGGATAATAATAAGAATAGTTATATAACATGGGAGTCGGGGTGTCATTACCGCGCATCCATCTCCGTCGCGGCGATAATTACCGTGCGCCGCGTAGACGAATCACCGGCGGCGGCGTAAGAGACGAGCCGCCCGCGACTCGACTGGAGTCAGCGGAAACATACTTGAATTCATTATTGACACACTTCAGTAAAAGCCGTGATGCCGTGCCACGACATAAGTGGTGGTATCGAATGGTACACATATTGTTCTTCATATCCCAACTTCTACGTTGGCTTTCTCATATAACAGGTATAAATTACTTTTGCAATCACGTACCCTAACTTAGCTTACCACTTTCGTCATGCCCGTGGGGCAATGTCATGATCAATTTCACCTCTTGATTATGTTTCAATCGATAAGCTGGATGACAACCACCTGGGTACGATCAGAGGGATTTCATATCGCGGTTTGTTTTAAAGCAAAAAAAAATATTTCTTGTAATAGACCAACGCCGCCAACACTTTCACGTAAATCACACCACGCAGGTTTAACCAGCACGTACGCTCAATCATCACGTCTTCCTTGTTCCTATGCGTTCGGGATAAAAAAAATGCTAACAAGACTTAATAACTTCCAGTCTTAAATAATAACATAATGAATTAGTAAATATCGTAACGAGGTAGTGTAACGTGGGAATATCTCACACGGTCCGGGTACGTAATCTGGGTGCATAGGAAATTGTTAGTAAAGACAAAGAGTTCTCCGAGTCTTTATCTAGTGTAGGGAAATCCGGCGCGTTAGATAACAATTTGGGTTGTTGAAATTAAAGCCTATTTTTGTAGTTACGCAGTGTTTAGATGATACTATGGGCTAGTTGCTAGCGATCGCGGTTTCTCAGCGAAGGCACGGTTCTTGGTTGGAGATGACGTTTTTGATAGATATTTAAAAGTTTTGTGTATACATCTTCGCAACCCTGTATTCAGGGATACATAGTGCCAGAAAGTATTCAATGGGTTCAACCAATTAGCAGTTCACTGTAGGGCTTGTTTCTCTCATCGCAATTAAAAAACAATAAAAATAAGGTTTATCCAGTCACAGCCCCTTCTAGGCGTGCTTATTTTAGGGTGACATGAGCGTTCACAAATACGACACCACAACCATTCACGACCCAGGAACAAACATTGATTTTCCACATAAAGATTTTCCGTAGCCGAGATACGAATCCGGTGTCTCTTGCTCGATAGACAGTCACTGCCAACTAGAATATGGAGTCATGAAGCGATTAGGAGGCTTAGAGTACAGCATACATTACATTGCTCCAGTGCAGATTGATTGGATGTGCTAGTGTCCATTAATATTTATTATTTTATTGCATTTTATATACTACACATTTAACGATGTTACAAGAGGCGTAAATGTTGTCAGTGGTGAAGGTCTTTTTGTAGTTTCCATTGACACAACAATCCCATAAAACCCAGGAAAGTTACATTTTGTTGCGAATATTATACACAAAAATGAATGTTTTTATCAGCGGGGAAATCCGCTACATAAGACAATTTCCTCTGGTTAGAGCACCTATATTGATAGTTGTTAAGATGAAAGTTTCCTCTTTGCGCGATGATGCTCAATGCATAATAATGAAGCTAATTTACGTCAACTATTACAAGTCTCTACACTGAAGTTGAGTGAAGTTGATAAAGTTCCTTGGTTACTTAACTTCAATCATCGTTGTTTAGCGACTTAAGAACTGTTGCCCAAAATACATTCGATGAATTCCTGTTTTCAGTTATCCGTGTATACGCTTAACTTTTTTAGAATGTTCTCCAAAAACGAGAAGTTTACTACTGCACACTGATTAACGCAGACGAAGGTTTCATTTTGCAACTACCGTCTTATTTATCATGAAAACGTGCACACAACCAACACCAAGATGTTTTGAGTTACAGCGTGTGACTGTCCACTATTAGTATGTTTGTTTTATGTCATGATATTAAACCATTAGATTATTACTTGACAGCATTATGCAGAGTGTAATGCAATAAAAGTTGCTCAAACCACTTCTTTTATTCTGTTGATTTTAAAAATAATTGTCTCGACCACACCGCTTCACATACTACAAAAGTACTCGATGCCCATGTATGTTCCCAGGCACTCCCACGAAGCTAGTCGTTGGTTCTAGTGTTGTTTGCTTGGTTGAGAAGACGTTGCGTGAACTTCGTCAGGTCAAGAGCTGCAGACGACTCGATAACCAATACCAGAAATTTTAGATGAATAATAGGAGCATTGAAAGTAATCCGATTAACTGTTGTCGATTGTGTATTTCCTGTACGGTGTAATATGAACGTACCGTCATAAATAGTTTGTTAAGATTTTACTGTCCTATAAAAATTCTTCGGGGATATTGAGGCTAAATATCGGTGGAACGAATTTAGCAAAGGTTCCCAAGTTAATGTCGAGGATTTTGTTATTTTATCGAATGGTTAGAGAATGTTTCAGTACTGTACGACATCTTGAGAATATACAAACGATAGCCGCCAAAAAGGCAGTCGCTTGCGAAAGGCATCGCTAATTTCTTCGGATTCATAAGGCCGACGCAACCGTTAGCTCGGGTCAGGTGCGCGGGCGCAATTAGCCCGCCGTACGCGCAGACATGTCGCCCGCAGTGACCCCGCGCGTGACGGGTCACACCCGTTACTGTTTCGCTTTGTGGGTTTATGGCGTGTCTACAGTTTATCATCGGGCCATTCTTATTGTTCGGGCACCGGTCTCTTATGTCTTCCACGTTGCCCAAATGCAGGTTGAATAACTTGGCAAAATCATGAGACAATAATAAAGAGTTAGTTGTACCTGCAACTTGATCGTAAAGATTTTGGTATCATATGTGTAAAACTTCACATTAACTGACTGTATATAGTAATCGACTTCTACTAATATTTTTGGTTTCGTTGAAAAATGTAACTACGAGTATAGTAATAGACTACGAGTATAGTAACTAGACATTGTCTACAATGTCTAGTTAGATTACTATAGTTACATTTTTCATAGCAGATTTAGCTACGAATACGCCCTACTTTACGACCTTGCTATCTATTTCGGTATATATGTTCTGTCACCGTTCTACGAAGTCACATCTAGTCATCTGCGAATTCACTCACAGATGTTTCCAATGACACGTCGGGACTGTAAAAGATGCTGCATCTATTTAATTTGTTCAAACATCATGCCTTTTCCGTTGACATAACTCATCTGACGCGTCAGATTAAAGGTTAACGACCACTCCAATATCTCCGTGTCACGTACTGTCAAGTGTTTTCGTAATCTTAACATTGTTGTTATCATCGCGCTGAGTAGATACACTATGACTCTGAATTAACCTCGTGCGTTGTTTATTTGAAAAGATGGCGTTAATGCTAATTTATTAGGTGTCAGATGTATCAAAACATTGCAATTTAAGTCGGAATAACATGTAAATGATGTAGATTATGTTAATTAAGTATTATTTTGATGTCATATAATGCATATTCCAGAATATTGTTACCAACTTAATGTGGTTTTATATCTATATTACATCGCCACTTACCATCAGATGGTGACACACTAACATAAATTATAAATGATATTTTCACACGGCGTTTCATTATTTTAAAAGCCAACATTATTTACATTGATTATTAACTAATTTGTAATCGAAGGACCCAAATAAAGAAGATACAATAGTATATATTATTTTAGAGTAGAATTAAATGCGTACTGTTTCCAAATGTTTCAGAAAACATTTTCCGGTTTTGGATTAAAGACGCCAACTTCTTACATTATTATGGAGTACAATAAAAAACTGAGTCGTTGTTGTTCTCTTTCTGTTTTTTTCTACACGAGCAATGGTAAGATGCTGTTATCCTTGACGATGAAAAAGTGGACGGAATAGAAGCGATAGTTTTTGTTTATCAATATAAACGGTACAATTTGTATGCGATTTATTAACTAGTTAAACAATATTATCTGCATTGGATACAGCTTCCGTAGAAAGGCAACGAATCATAGTAATATTGAGTACGATGCAGGCGGATTACTCTTAAAGGAAACAGTCGCAATCGTAATAAGCCTTTATCTTTGGCCACTGTGCCGCAACCATCGATACAATGGCGTACGGTTACACCTAAACTGGTGGTTAGGCCTTGTCACTCGAAATATACGATTTTCAGTTCAATACAATTTTCTTCGTGTTGGCATTTTACGGATCAATCTCGTAGAAAAACCAACGTGACCAGTACAAAGATTCCAAATTTCTACTGATTGTCCTATTACATTTTTGTTACCAGTACACTATGTTTTTGAATATCCGTTCTTATCTCGAAGTAATAAAGTTTATATTTGATTATTTTGTTGAAGCAGTTAAATATTTGTAAACATTAACACAACAAAAGCTCATTCATTCAGTATCTTTTAATAAGAGTGATTTTGTCCAAAGACTTTGTATAGTGCAATACCTACGTACCTACCTAGTGTATGTATATATATTTAATTATATATGTAAAAAAACCGTCACAAATTGCCTTCCATCACAAAGTTGTATCAGCACGAAAACTCTGTTAAAATCTAAACACGTACGAGCGCGCGTACACAGGCACACACGCAAGCATGTGCTCGCACACTCACTTACACACTTGCACATATTATGACGCCATATAAACAGACACTTTTTATAAACCTATATTATTATTGTCATTTTAATGCTGTCAATTTGTTGCTGTCTATTATTTATTATAATTGCGCATATTATAGAAGAGCGAGGCACACGTTGCCTGTCACAAGCGTAAGTTTATTTATGTTTACTAGGTGGGTTCACAATAGTTTAACTATATCTATACTAATTGTGGACTGAGTTAAAAATTAATATTATAATACATATGTGGAAGGTATAATCGGCGACGGAACTGCAACATAAAAATTATTATTATAATACATATGTGGAAGGTATAATCGGCGACGGAACTGTAACATGCCGTAGTTAGCAATAGCTTAGGATAAGGAATGAACAACCAGTTTATCAGGGTATCTATCCTAATGTGTTGTATAGGAGACTGACGGCACAACGGATCATTCCAAAGACAGATCGGAGATTACCGCAGGGCGCAGGGCCTCCTACGCAACCACGTGCGTGAACACCTGTCCCAATTCTACTTGCTCGGTATTCCCACTCACTAACTAAAATGTACTGTTTGTTATTGTATTGTATGGAATTCAAAAAACATTCGTCATAAAACTTAAGCAGTAATGGTTATGTATTTTTTATTCGATATTTGAGAATCTTTAATGTTTATATGTTTGTATACAATATATCTATACATATAATAAAATTCTAACTGATCGCTTTCTGTATTTGTGTCTGTATTCTTTTGAATTTTTGTCTGTTTGTCTGTGCGTTTGTTCGCGCTAATCTCAGAAACGGCTTATCTGATTTCGTTACGGTTTTCACTAATGTATTGCAGTAAGCGTCACTTAATATTTACAGTCCGTCGATAAATAAAAAGTTACAAATTAATACATGTATTTCTAATTAACAGAACGAGAAAACTCAGTCCTAAAACAATGCGGGTGATTTTTCTAAGCGAAACGAGGGTATTTGCAAGCAAAAAATATAATTAGACAAGTCGCTTAATCAAAAAAGGCATGAAGATGCATATGCGTAATACTTAAGCACAAAATGACATACTCAAAGCCTTCTAATGTATTAATTCATGGAGTCATAAATTGAATGCACTTTGTTGACTGTTGACAACCCTATTACTCGCCCGTATATTATTTTTATCCATCCATCCATTTGACCCCATATGGGTATTCGGAGTAAGCATGCATTCTGCAACTGTTTCACTGGATTACGCAATTATAATTATCCCAAAAGGGTTCCGTTTCACATTAGATTTAATTGCAGACCCGATGTGATATCATGAACGTAATAAATCGCAATTACGTGCAATTACCGTGGACCCCGATGTTTGGGGGCGCGTATCAGTATTTATCACCTAATTAGTGGGTGCTCTCGGCGACAGTCATACGACGGACTTCCGAATTATCCCTACGAAACATTCGCTTTTATTCGAGGGGAGTAGTGCCCATTTTTCTACTCGAACGTTTTGAATGTTGCGCAAAATCATGATAATGCGTATTTAAACAATTAAACGTATGAATCGAACGCAATCGGACAAAAGTAACGTTGCGTTAAATATGTGTAAGGGAAGTAATTTTTTGTTTTTAATTGGCTCACAATAATGCTCGGAGCTGCTTGCGAGAGAGTATTTTAAAAGTGTTTATCTTGGAAGAGCATTGGACCTCACAGGCTGTGAAATTGTCGAGTATATTATTCGAAGATTGTCAGATAACTTAACGACAGCCGTGAAGTTTAATATATTCGTTGGTAAAAGAAAATTGTTCCATACATATTACATCGACATTTAACCATTGCATAAGCATTTGCCGTTTCCTTTTTAGATTGTTACAAATGTGCATGGATTGTGATGACAAGTGCATCATTTACCATTAGTGTGTGCGCGGTTATCGGCTATTACTACGAAAAAATATATCATAAATACATCCAATGTAAATATTTGAAACTGACATGTTTGTAATTAAGTGACTGAATTTAGTTTGTTTCGTGTTCTTGTGATTATTAACTAATTATCTGTTGGATATTTTGTGATTTAAGATAAAACCACTAATTAAATAACTTAATTGTATAAAGTGATTATCTGTTGCTATCTGTGCGACCATATATCCACCTTAAAAAATAAATAATGAACGCCGACGAGGGCCATACTGGATTAACTTTTTATTATAATAAATACGTGAGTCTTATAGGGCATAGTGATCCATCACTACTTTTCTCCGAAAGCAATTTTTGAAACGAAATATAAATAAAAGATTTAAAGTTTATAAGTCCCTATACATTCCTTTAAAATTTTCACATTCAAATATATTTTATCGATTACGATCAACAAAACAAGAACTCGTGCAATAAACTTCACTTCCTTTAAGTTTTCAGGTGACTTTTGCATGTAATACGAGTCTTATAACAGCGCACATTACCGATAAATTAGTCGGTGTTGCCAGCGGAATCACCGAAAAGTGATGTGGCAATCTCGTATTGAGATTACGTTCAAGATCGGTGTAAAAACTCAGTGGGTCACCGAACAGGTCCCTGCTGGCATTTAGCAAGTGACACCGTTAAGGAACACGTCTCCGTGTCGAAGGTTGAGGAGTAACGAGTGTCATAACGTGAAAAAGTTATCGATTCCATTATCGATAATTAATAGTATCAAGAAGTATTTTACGATAATCGATTACTTATGTAACTCGATAATTGAAACGTCAGTTTAATTCACTTTAAAATCGCGCATTAACATTAACAGGTTAATTTTATTCTAAAATATTTGGTAAAAAAAAAATTAATCAATCCTTTTTAGTTGCGACATTTTCTTATTACAAGAAGCGATGTATACGTAGTAAATTTAAATTTAATATCAACTAGTAATAATTAGTAGTATACGGTTAAGTTGCAATCGTCTAACAGCCGGTGGTTGTACAACTGACAAATCATATATTATGAGACTCCTACGTGCGTTGGAAAACGTTGCAACACTCGCGACTGACAGAAGGTGCTATGAGAGCCGACGTGTGGTTTTCGGCGCTGTATCTTGAGCTGGTAAGGTTTGGTAATTAATGGGATCGCCTGCTAAGGAAACGATGATATTAAGGCCAGCCTTCGTTATTATCCTTCATAAACATTGGAATATTTAAATTTATCATTTGGAAAAAAGAAAAGATTCTATTTTCATCGGTACCGTTTTTTAAATCTCTCGCGTAGTCTGTGGCTGAATGCTGCAGTGTACATGACTTTTTATAGCTTCGTAGAATTAACAAACAACCCAAATATAAATTATGTATACCAATAGAAATTATTATACCTAACAGGCTAAAATAGTGGTACAATAGACTCACTGCTTACTAGCGATATCTTCTAGAAAACCTTCGGGTAAAGTATTTTTTAAAGAAACGAAGATATGCGTGGACGAATACGTTTAAGATGAATACTTAAAATTATTATAATTGTTATTATTACATATTGTCATGAAAATAATTAATTATGGGTGTATAACAATTAAGCTATAAAGTAGATTTATATATTGACGTGGTCTTATAGGGATATAAATTTGACTTTAATTATTAAATATTAAATTATTGTCAGAATAATGTCACCTTAAAATAAATCTTTTTTTATCAAGATCGAGAATAGTTACAAGACAAAATCTATGTTTGTCTATCATTCCGAACGCAGTAATTAGAAAAAGTATTGTACGGATTTCATGCAGTGTTCCTAATGGATAGACCTAAACGATGGCCATCCATGTTTGAGCTCAAGCGATGATGATAGGAGCTACCTGATGCAGTGACAACCGCCGCTCATGGGTATCCATAACACCAAAGGCATCATCGACGTATTGATAGCTACGAAGAAAGTGAAGAATCCGCTAGTTTAATGGCTCTTTGACAGTGCCACTCAAGCAAATTGAAACATTTCACGTTGATCATAAAATTTGTTTTAATTTATTGTTGTTACATTAAGATTACGTCTTCACATTGCTTTCAATAAAGTTCAGTGTTCTTTTATGGGGCTCGGTGTCCTATTTTACAAAAAGGTCCAAAGTTAATTAATATACCTGTAGGTAAAAGATATTATGGTGTAGATGAATATAGTTTAAAGGACAAGGGCGCTCGGAAGTAGTAGCGCCGCAGCCGATACCGCGCAGGTTAAAACTTACTTTGTAATTGTTGCATGTTGATTTAGAAGATGGACTGAGGAGTTTTTAAGCCGTTGCTTCTGCTCAACGTTCACTCGCATT
Organism: Megathymus violae; assembly: GCA_003671415.1. NCBI lineage: Eukaryota > Metazoa > Arthropoda > Insecta > Lepidoptera > Hesperiidae > Megathymus > Megathymus violae. Next base: position 16,793,684 of record PDGT01000001.1, read on the forward strand.
TTAGAAACGGTTATATAAACATAAAATGACGTGCATAAGTGTATTACAAAATACTTGAATTATTAAATGATTTTCAATTTTAATTCCACCCATCGTTTGTGGCTAACCAACTGATAAAAGTCATATTGTTTCTGTTTAGCGGAAAAGTAGTAATTTATAAAATTGTCATTTATCTCGTTAGTGTGCAAGTGGAAAATAATCCGTTGACTAAGTAAAAATAATATAGAAATATTTGCATAAACTATATTAGAACCACTGAATTATTACCGTGTGGTTCATGTGAACAACACTAAGAACACAAGTTACACTAGTGTAATTCTAATTTGAAATTAGTAATAATTATACAATCAGTGGTCATACTTGTATGTATTCGAAACTAATGAAAAGCAATAACTGTACCTTAACTACCAATAAATTCCAATTACATGCCCATTCATGGAGATTAGTACATAATTTTAATGTACTCGAAGTTAATACTTATGACGTTATGGCCGTTGAGGTCGTAACTATCAAATTATACATGTAGTATCGGTTAATACAAGGTCTGCGTCAATATAATTCATTTGACATTGAAGCCTTTGTGGTTGACCTTCAATACGTGAAAATAACTAACAACAATAAATAGTCAACCTAATTACATATTGAATCGATTAATTTGTCTCGATACCATTGTATGACATTGCAATCGTAACTTTAGCGTGAACTACTTCCTCGAGTCTGCAGGCGTCGTTAGTTAAAATGCAGTTAACTCTTTAGATTGAAGGTGAGGTGGCAAAACTTTCATTATGTTATTAAATTTTATTTAAATTAAATTTCATTGAAGTACCCTTGGAACTGTTAGCTGGTAAGTCAGTCCGGAGTCTTATTGCTGCGGACCTGACGAATTAGTTATTCGTACTTGGACCGCTGCACAGAGCTTAGTCTATTTCTTCCATCATTTACACTTCAATCCTGTAACCTGTAATCTAAAACACAATTTAAAGTTGTTCGGCAGACTATTTTTTTGATAGCTTACAAAGGATTTGTGTTCGAAGACTGCAAAGTTCTGCATGCAGACAATGTCCTTCATCGATATAACCCAAAATACCCACGGTTAGGGTCGATCTCCTTTACAGCGGGAAGGCTTAAATGGTGCTTACTAGTCTTTATACATCTTCGACAACATTATGGCGAATTCTCAAGTATGCGGGTTTGACGCTGACGGCAATGTTTTCCAGCGCTGAAATAAGACTTTATTTTAAACTTATGTGACTGAAAAATTTAACGTACGTGCAATATACTTATACGTGTATTATACCATAAAATTAGCATTAGTTATGTCAATAAGTACTACCTATTGATAATGCTCAGTGATAAAACTTCCCCGTAACACCCAGACACCAACTGTAATCTTCGTTACGTAATCGCAGAACAAAATGGTCCTGGCAAACACGTAACACCGAAATAAAAAGTAAACCCTATAAAAATATAAGTGAACAATTGTAGTATGTAGCAAGCCAATGAAATTACCATCTAACCGTATAAAGAACGTTCATACTCACAATTATTATCGTCATGTCGTAACGGTGAAGGAAAACATAAGGAAACCTGCGGGAGTAAAAACTACGGCATG
>PDGT01000001.1:16795405-16887036 GCA_003671415.1 Megathymus violae
CCCGCCTCGGCCGGGCCTTTCACTAGCCAGTCATTTGCTTAGTACATGGACAAGAAACTGTTTCTACCATGTTTACTTTGACTTGACGCAAAAGGGCTTGGTTGTAAAGAAATTGTAGTTTGAGACTTTCGTGTCGCTCGTTAATTTGTGGTAATGTTACCTTGATTAAACCTACGGTCCTGAGTCGATCTGAGATGTGGGTACGTTCGACCCTTAAACGAGATTCAACGACTCTAAGTTATTCGAAGAATCAGCATCTCTGTTAAATCAACAATTAATTGAATAATAAAAACGCGATAGTGTTTGAAAATAAAACTTTAACGTCACCCACAATCAACGTCGACCAATCCGAATTCAGTATCGCGCGAAAATGTCGTCAGTCACAGATGTAATGATAATTCGAGATGACAAAAGCTACTTACGAACCGTCCCCACCGGTGCCACTTGTCACAACGAAGATTACAAATTTGCATATGCATGTCTAAGATTCGGGCCGGCAGGCCTATCGCGTTATGATTACGACATATGCGTCTGATGTATCCGATTGGATTATTTATCTTGTTGATGCAGTAGACTGGCAAGTGGCAAGTACAATCTTCAACCGCTACCGTTGAAACGGTCACTTTATACTGATGCTTTTCGATGTCAATGGTGGGTACGAGCAGAAGGCCACTTGATGTTAGGCAATCAACACTGCAAATGGAAATCAAAGACTTAATGGAAAAATTACGTTCTATAGGTACCCGTTTATCATAGAAATAGTTGTGCTCTAAATGATGCCAGATGAATTATAAAAAACGGTACTTTAAACTCATACCATAAGTTAAAAAGAAACTTCTACAAATTAGCTGTTTAAAGTTCAGTCAACATAAACAATTCAAAATATCGTCGTATATCATTGTAAATGCGTGCTTTCGGGCTGAGATGAGGTCTGCAGATTAGATCTCACATTCGAGTTTTACGATTGGCTCTGACTTCGTAATGTTGTGACTCGAGGGGGAAATGGTATATTTGTCGTCAACTTGAGAACGAGTGCAAATAAACGATGTGTTGAAAGATATGTACCAGAGTACATGAAAACTAAATTTAAGCGACGTTACTTAAAAGGGAAAAAAATACACGATAAATGGCCTCCTTTCTTAGGACAACTTATTAATTCGTTTGAGTAATAAAACCCTTAAGACTACTTTAAATAATAAATGTAGTATTTAAGTAAGCCTAATCAAATATTTATTAGTAAAAAAAATGCATATACCTATATCCTAAGGACAAGGATATTGAATTATGGTGTTAGCTTAACAGTAGTTTCAAAATATGTGAAGTCCAGGCCAGGTATAGAACTGATTTACTATACATAGGTACACTACACGTAAAACGGGGAAGGATATATGAATAGGTGTGAACTATTTCATGTAAATTGGATGTGTTTTGATGTTATGAAACAACAATTTACACTTAAGATTAGCAACACACAGCAGAATCGTAGTGTGTCAATATTGTGACAATCTGATTGAAGTGATGGCTGACGATTCAATTTTATGTTTTTTTAACCAAGGAATAGCTTAATAAATGGGACGCCATGTCCACGTAGATCTTTATTAATGTTGTTAACGGCGAGTGCGAATTTTATGAGTTTATGCGTATGTGGAAGGTAATCTCTGAAACCACGGCACCTATTTGAAAAATTCTTTTACCATTCGTTAGGTGCATTACTCCGGATGGAAATAAGCTATAATATGTAATAAACTATGATATTAAATTAAATTTTCCAACCCGAACCGAGTCGGGGCGAGCCGCTAGTAATTTGCAAAATCATACAGTATAATTTTCTTTTTTTTTTGAGACAGTGATTTGGACTTTTTGGTAAAATGAATTGAAACTACTTCAATAAAAATATTTATCTATTGTGTAATACGAATTCGTCATCAACCAGCCACATTTGTCGTTATCTAACGATGTTACATTATTGCATAGCTCAGTTATTTTTATAATTAAAATTACAATACAATAATACAATAACATTGGTACACAATAATATTAATAAAATATGCTAATAGTAAATAAGAAACAATAGATGCAGACAATAGGCGGTCTAATCGGTAAGAGCGATCTCTTCTAGACAACAAAATCTTTAATATATTTAGACTTTAATAGATAGGAATGTAAGGATACATTGCCATGTGATTTGATCACATATTGAAAATAAGTTCATTTAGGTAATTTGGAGGAGTAAGTAAGTACAGCAACCAGCAGTGCAGCACCAGTGCAGCAATATAGTATATACCTAAGTATTGTCGTTCTGAAACATGGCCATATTTGCGGAGTCCGAACGAAAATATTAGCCGATGTACTTGTAATTAGGATATTTACAGGAATGTCCTTCCTGAACCCAAATTATTATCGACCCTAACAATAATTTCAGTTGATAACAACCTAACAACTTTTACATAAATGATAATCTAAATTGATTTCTGTAGCCAAGTTGCGGCAATTCCAGTTTCCTGCCCTCGGACTGCCCGGGCACCACTGTTATTGCACAAGCGTTAATAACACCCGCTTAGTTGACAAATCGCCACTTGGCCGGTTTAGAATTACCTTCCAGTAAAGCGAGCGCGAAAGGTTTAAATTCACAATTCTTTAAGACAAGATATGGATACGTAGGTGAAAATTTGACAAGGCAGCAATCTTGGTGCAATTCTTTTGATATTGCATGATTATTGACATGTGACAAAATCTTGTAAAGTTGCCAAATGTGAATTTACGTGTTAAAAAACTTGCTCGTAAATAAGAAAACAGGTAAATATCTCTTACGATAAAAATAAATATAGCAATGGGAATTATTTTAGGAAAAATTGATCGTAGTGAAAATATTAAGAACTTGTCATCAATTAGCTAAGCACTAACATCTACTATGTCTTAATCTTATGGTGTTATCTTATCTTTTATGATAATATTAATGCTTTATTTAAATATATGTTATGTGTTTTAAAATGTTTTCAAATAAAACGATCACTTGTCAAATTGATAACTAACGTGCTGTTGGTGATTATAATGGCATGATTATGGTAGGTTAGTTCCGAAACCGTAAGATCATTGTTTCAAACTGGACAATGGTCTGGTATTTCACATTAATAATGTTAGAGAATCAGATCTCGTACTATTGTTAACGTTTTGCGTAAATATTGTTAAGGAAATTTATGTCTAAAGTATAATATTATAAAGAGAGGGTGTGAATTTTGTGAGTTTGTGTATACACGGCGGGTAATCTGTGGAAACGCGGCATCTATTAAAAAATATCAATAGAAAGGTGAATTATTCCGGATGGACAAAGGCTATATATCAAGTGTTTATGTATAATAATGAATTGTTGAACCCGGACGAATTCGGGGCGGGCCGCTAGTCTTATATAACCTGATGGTTTTCTTATGTGAACTGATTCAACACACAGAAATTAGTCAATAAATTGAATTGTCATTCAGAAGTCAACTCATGTTATATATATGTCGTTGACCAATTTTTCACAAGAATGCTTTAAAATGAAACGCTGATTCTTTCATAAAAAATCCTGCGTTTTTTAAGTGGCTCCTTGATACTTGAACATAAAGAAATGTAAATAAAATAAATGTTGTACTTAAATTATTTTACAATTTCAGATGTTACAATTAATGGGTGTTTTAATTTAATGTTAATGTAATTCTCGTTCGATTTCAGGTAAGTCGTGATAACGTCAATTCAGACATCGCGCGGCGTCGGCAAGACAGATGGCAGTTGGCTCTCGACAAGTATTTTTATTAATCCATTTGTATAATATGTATTTCTATAATTACGGTGATCAAGTTTATAGATTTTTGTTGGCATAATTCGTTCCACCATTTAACCGTAGATTGTTCGCGGCAGTAGTCAAAGCACAACGAGGGTGATTACGTAAAATACCTATAATCACGACGTTCGTAGAACCCACTTATACCGTGTGGAGTTCATAATTTGGTCTTTTGTTTTACTTTCGAGAGTCCATAGTTCTGTTGTAAAGATTTACTCGAGTACCAATTTTATAGTGATTTTGAAGAAATAAACCTCTAATTGGCTTAATGACGGTCGTTTTACGATTACATCCGAGTCGCGCCGCCTGTTCCTAGAATCAAAATGATCTCTCAGGATTCATTAGTCCATCCCATAACATAGTATGTTTAATTTATAATCTTAATAGAGTTACGTATGTAAAGTTTGATTCGGTAGTGGACAGGACAATTGTTCAGGAGTGCAGTTCGTTTGTAATAAAAAAGTATGTATATTATTACTATTTACATTGGAGGTGTTTTTAAAAAACCCAAAAATTAGTAACCGTAACCGAAACTATTGGATATCCGAAACAAAAATATATCGATAACCGAATCCGATGAAAAAGTTTCGAATAATTCCGGATAGGGGCAGAGTCTGAATGAAACACGTTATGACAGGTTTTCGCCGGCCGAGACGAACACTAGCTGCGTCGCTATCATTTTTAGACATTTTTATTATTTAAATTTTAAGGATATTGATTTTTCCTGTACCTAGAAATAAAGTCAAACTATTAGCTACCTTGTAAATACATATTTTTTCCAAGTCTTAAATTGTCCATCAGCTATAACTGAAATTATCCGAAACATTCGGATAATCTGAAATAACTTTATTTTCGTAACCATAACTGAAACCGATAAAATATTATTCATATATCCGTATCCATATCCAAAATTTCATATCCATAACATCCCAACAAATTAGTCATTGTGGGTAGAAACATTTTTAAGAAACCACTTAGAATAATGGACGTTAACGTTTTCAAATACAGTGATCAATATAATTATTTGTGAAGTGGAATAATTAACATCATTGAAATCCCTGTAAGTTTCTAGTGTGAATAAACTACCGAATTGGTTTAGAAGCGTACGTGTATCCATTCACATGGATGTGAGTTAAAAAATTTAAACTGTTCGACTAACACAGCGGGTGTAATGGACACGCCCGACGCGTTTATTTTGGTTTATCGGTTAGAATGACAGGGAAAAGGGCTCCAAGTTCCGCATTTCATTTTGAGTATCTGCTGTGTAGCAAGCACCCTCGACTCCAACGAAAATCTTTCGTAATTAATTAATTTAATTTAACCTTGACTGTACAAATTGCTTTTTATGGTTGATTAGAAAATTATGAAATAGATTTCAATCTTTAATTTTACTTAAGTTTTAATTAGAACCTTGACCATATCAAAGTATTTGAGTTTTTTCACTGTGTAGCTTGATTTTCTGCCATAATAGTTGACATTTAGCTAAAAGCTAATAATAACATCATATCGTACAACCGGCCCGCTTCGACTTGCTTCGAGTTAAACAATTATATCTTAATAAATATTTAGTAGTATGATTATCAATACTAAATTTTAAATAGTATAAAACAAATTAAATATCATCGTCACTTTAACTAATTTATATGCGTGTGTATACATGATATGTAGCCTATGTTCATCCGGAATAATGTACCTTTTAAACGGTAAAATAATATTCGAAATAGGTGCTCGTGCCCTGTGCATTAGCACAAACTCGCAAAATAATTATATACTTAATGAAATACGATTTGATATAGGACCTTGAAGTAACTATAGTTTCAAAATTAATGACTACATCTAAAATTAGATAACACGCAGTTATAGAAAAAAAAGTAAGTTATCTTGCAACAACAAACATTGTTTCAAGAATATATCGTAGCAACAGTTTGGCTCTTATGCCGTGCATTGCAGTTACCTACTTGTGAAGAAGCTTGGCTGTTCAAAATAACAAACTAGGAAACACTAATAATAAGCTCACAACACTTCGAGTTGAGAGCATCGATCGATCCGGGTCGTGGATCGCGTCCCGAGGCGGCGCGGGCGGCGGCGGCGCGTAGGCAAATGGACGGCTAATTGCGTAAAGGAAGAAAAAATAAAATCTCCAGCGTTTCCACTGCACGCACGGCACATTGCACACCAAAAAAACTGATCGAGTTCCATTGCTACCAGAGGAAATAACAGTAACAAATGAGGCGAAAAAGAGAGGCATGTAATATATTTTATGTGTATAACTTTTAAAAAACCAACGACGTGGATTGTTACGTAACTGATCGTAAGGACTATGTGAAAACCCTAAGTTTTGTTGATATTACTTTAAGTACAATCAACAAGGGATAATGCTACTTAAACGACTGCTATTTGTTCACATGGACCACAAGCATGAATGAAAATTGTTATATATTAAACTAATTAATTGATTCTTGCAACGTGTTGAGATTAGGTGACAATTTAATGTAATTAAAATAGCACCCGTTAATAAAAATGACTCTCTGGTGTATAATATAAAAAATATATCATTAAAATTTCTAGCGTTTTAGGTCAACTTGTGCAAAACATAATTTATACAAATATATTCAATAATAGTAATTTGCGACGCACTGTTGACATCAACATGACATTCAGACAAAATTGATGTTTTAGTTACGAAGTTAATTTTGACATTAGTCGTATATTATTAAGATTGCAGTGTGTGAATAATTCTATTTATTACATGTTATCTACAATACGATCAAGATTTATTCATGGTTTTAATGTTCTCTATTAATGTATGATCGTGTTTCTATTTATTTCTTGATCAAGATACTTGTTTAAATGAGTGTTTGTTTAAATTCACAAATTTGTACGTTCCATTTGGTTCAGTGGAAACAGGGTGAGCTCGATGGAATGCATTTCGAGGCAAGATCACAATGAGCCTTGGGAGTAATTTCCTTAATTCCACACTCGCTTGTTCATGTCTATATATCCCATTTATATAGAACCACTCTTTTCGGCATACCATAATATAATGGCTTTGAACTGTGGGAAATATGGGGGCTTCAAAATATATCGCGTGGAATGTATTTTATAGGTCTCATTATAAGAATAAGGAACCTATTGAATGTTTTATTTGAAATATTAATAATGTGCTTTGGTTCAATCATTTATTTTTATGTTAACTTTAATTTAATGCACTTCTATTATTTATTAATTCCATAATCAAACAAAATAAAATGAATGCCATTTAAGAACATAATTATAGTGAAACCTGTAGGGAACAGCTATTACAAGATAGGTAAGAAAGAAGAATGACGACGAGTAAGCAAGGAAGTACATTTTTATGTCTTCACATACTACCCATTACAACATCCAATCTGGATTCAGCATTATAGTTTCTAAATCACCGTGAAAATCATGTACACGTCCACGGAATGATCATTAATCAGTCTAGCTTTAGTTAATAACTTTGTACGGCCTGCGGACATGGCCCGCGGCGTATGGACAACTTCGACACGTCCGTCGACCTAGTTCACCACCGGCCGCCGACCGCCGCCACCACCACCACCACAGCACCCACTTTATGTAATGTGGCAGGTAAACAATTTTCACGACAATTATCTCTTTACGTAACTCCCCGCAATGGGCTTTAATTACATAAAAGATATTACGGCACCTTCATATTTTTTCCCAGCATCTTTCAAATGCTGGTCATTTTTTAATAAGAACTTCCTTTGTTAAAACATCGTTTGTCCCTGGTTGCCGTTGTTCTAAAAGTATTCGTAGTAAGAAAAACATAAAGTTCATAATTGCTTAGTTGCCAAATATAGACAGTAACGTAGCCCGCCGTACAGAGCTAGGTTGCGTATGCGCATGGGTTGTTCGCAGAAGCCTAGGGAGCTCCGTAAACGTGGTCGTTGCCGCTATTAGAACTGCAATCTTTTTATGTCGCCACATTCTCTGTAAATGCACCGAATGAGTGACTGAATACTTCGCTGTAACAAGAAGTCCGTTATTCAGTACCTGTATAATTAAAACGGCACTTATTTTTGTTGTCAAATACGAGTAACTTGGTACAGTAATTTTTCGTACATTAATTTTCTCCATAATTTTGTAAAATATTTGAATGTGCTGCTCTCATATCTTACTAATAATAATATCCAATATTTTCCTGTTTACAAACGGTTTAGTGGCGTTTATTCTCGACGCCAATTCTTAAATGTGCATTTTCCGTGAACGTTACAGATTCGTATATTCGTCATGTTACTAGAAAACAATTGACTCCAATCGTATTTGAGTCATTGATTTCTAATAAGTTTGCAAAAATATACCTAATTTATATGCATAACAACACCATCGGTCATCTAGTATTTGTGGTTTGGTGACGGCCAGCATTGTGATAATATTGTGTGGGCGTTCGGTCTTACATTTTAAATAACATTTATTTATTTGTTTCATGTTAATTTGCAATAAAACCTGTATACCAATCGTGTGGGGAAGTACCACGGCTGAACCTTTATTTGTTGTGAAGCAGATTTGCGATTTGAAGATACTCAATATCAATATCAAGATACCTACACCTTTCCTTTTTTACTATGTCCTGTTTTTGCTATAACCAACTATAACCAACCAACCAAAAATAACCAAGAATAGCAAGCTTTGTATTTAGTAGATCAATTGGCTAAATATTTATGCGCTTCTATAACAACTGAATACCGAGTATAGACACGCAACTTTATTAATATTAATAAGAAATAGTCTTGAGTTTCAGTTGCACAATTGGTGCTGAAGCAGTGTGACAAGCATAAAAAGTTATTTACTTTATATTTAGCTATATAAAACAGTCATGCAACGCGTTCGCGTACCACAGTAGGCCACCGAGCATTCCGATGTGCGATTTCATAGTCGAATGGATATTTATACATGCAGCGAAAATCGGCGAAGCATGCGCTCGACTATCCCTCGAGCTCTCAATATTCATAACGGACTGCCATTGTTTCCCGTCTTCACCAACGTCACGTATGGACCGGCGCCATATTGAAAGGGACGTGCTATTACACACCCAAAATCAATAGACCCTCGAACTGTGACTGAGACACTTAATGGCTATGGACAACTAAACGACGAAAGGCCTGCTTACTGTGGCAGTTTTCCTGACCCAAAGAAAATTATGAATGTATCACTTGCAAGCGTCGCAGTGCATTAGAATCAGGGGCTACTATTCAGTAGCTGTGTGGTCCGCCATTTTAAATATTATTTTTTTATGGCGGTGACATACATATTTTATTTCTTGACCTGGTCACACTATTTGGAGTTGCTTTTAACGGTCACCTTGTTTATTGGAAAAGCCGTCCTGAATATTTATCTAGAAAGTATCACATTATAGCTTTTATTTTATTTTACTCATATTTTAAATTTTATTACACACGTGATGCGTTCAGTGTATGTGTTTATAACATTACAGAGTAACCAGGATAACCGGGTAGATATTTTAAGACGGTTACCCCAGTAAACTTGATTTACGAACTAACCAAGTGAACTATTTTTACTGGTCCCCTGCCATAAATTACTCTGAACAATGATGAACAAGGCAGATAAGTGAATAACAGGCGTGACCTCGTACTGAGCGTGCTTGTGGCACGTTTTTAACCTTTTTGTTCTTCTGTTATATTTGCCTTACATCTGCTCTAAGTTATTGCAGTTTGTAACTATTTACGCTGGCGTGTCCGCGTCTAAATACACTTGATGAACAGACATTACAATTAGTTACGTAAGTACAGACAACAACTCAAAATTTTAGCTTTCTGACATTATATGTACAAATTTTTTGTTTTGATCAGTGATAAGGTTAATAGTATTCAGCAATAAAACTGTTTTCAACGATTGTTTTTTCTTTTATTTCTGCAAAGTTGTTTGAATATGAAGTCTAATTTATGTACCTACGAGGCAGACTATAAGCCCCCTTCGTGCTGAAAATGATGGGAAGTTAGGATGTGTTTTAATCAACTTTATAACTCACGTTGAACTGTCGTTTTCACAATAATCCGAATGTCTATGATCTATCCAGGAATATTTCCGGTTTATTGATCAATTTTTTAATTATTAAATCATCGAATACAAAAATCAATAGAAATATTGACCTCATTTCGTACTTTCGTATCCAGAAATTCTTTCGTAAGGAATTGGTTTTTTATATCTGCGAAAAATTTCAAGCTTTTACCGTTCGCACTTTAGACAAATCTTAGAATACTTTCTACAGCTTTTATTATTATCACTAAGCATAAAGTTTCTAAGAAACCAAATTCTTACACACTAAAGTCATCACTCCATTTCAGGCACTCAATTGAATATCTAAACTAGCTTTTTTAATATTCAGTAAATAAAAATTTAAAAATCTCAGTTCAAAATTCAGATCTTTACAGATAATATCAAAAATAATATCACTAATAATATGAAAAGAGTTAATAGATGACCACGATATGACTACATATGCATAACAAATGTGTCATGTGTGGTAGCAAAAAGCGTGACACTGATGGCCTGGTCACCGAACCAGGTCACGAGGCACTGCTTACGTTGTAATCAAACCCGTCCCATTTTCATAAGGATCAACATAAAACGCCGCTAAATATAAAACGGCCAGCGGTTAATCGTTGACTCATGTGACACAAATCCAATTTGCCTGATGAACGTTGAATTTATTTATAGTTATTTATAGTGCGTGCACAATAACAGCTTTTTATGTGGCCGTAAAAAACATTCGATTATTCCTCGCTCGTAAATCATCGGACAGCGAGACCTCGGTCCCGCTTCTAAGAGAAACATCGTGTGTAGTGAGCACACCTGAACTAACTATAAATTTCTGAAGGAATTGAAATTGAATTGCATATTGCTATTGATAGTCGATTTTAATATACCAGTAAGTTATCGATTGAAATATTTGCAGGATCTTTTGCATGTGTTTACCATCGAGAAGATTCATACAAATACAAATTCTCAAACTTACTATCTTAGCCATATTATAAAATTATTGAGTGATTTTTTGCAATAGCTGCTAACTATATCTTATCTTTTGCAAACAGTTGCATTACTAAACGTTTGATATGTAGATATCTATCTAGGTTAATCTTTTTGAGCATTGGCATTCCAGTTGTGAATTGAAATTGCTACAATAGGCCTATGTTGACTTTGAGGCAACGAGTCATGTCATGTTTCATGTTAAGATTAATGGGCTATTTATTACAAGAGTTCATGACTGACTTTATTTTACAACGTTGTCAATAAAGATAAAATTTTGTTAAATATAAATCACTGCTATCTTCATGGAATTCTATCAAAATATCAATTGATAATTCAATGAATAATCTCCCTGATTCAAGGTTGATATTCGAGTTATGAAATACACGATTTCCACTGTTGTTGATAGGACTGTATAAAAGTAATGTAATTAAACAATTATTTTTTTATCTAAGTCGGGCAGTTCTCTAAGGTCGTTGATGCCAACTCTGCTCTATTATTGCTCTAAATAGACAGTGGTGCGCACCCGAGAATGTTAATAGGCGCCGTCTAGCGAGCTATGTGGACTGTTTTTTTGTTAATAGAGCAGAAACTGTGCTCGTTTCGTCGCATACCGGCCAGTGACTTAATTGTAATAGTCGAACATAAGGTATTTCTGGTAAATAATCCTAATTTAAAAATTTCCAAAACAATTTATTTCATACAAATATTTTCTAAGAAATGAAAAAAACATGTATCACGTTAGAAATAGATCTGCAAAAATTACAATTGCTTGAAGGAATCACAAAGAGTTGCAACAGCATACTCAATTAACGCCAGCCACGCTGAAGATCCACCGGCAATCGTAAGAATTTACAACTTTTACATAACAAAAATTATGGCCTGTTAGATAAACTCTCGAAGAGTGAAGAAGATTGTGTAAATTTTATGGTGCATTGATAGTCTTTAGACTTTCTATTATTAAATATGTCTGCGTCAGATTCGCTAATTGCATTAGAGAAGCCATAAATCGTTACATAAACTCTTAATATGATATTAAGTAATGAATATCTAAAATGCAACAATCTTTTGAATTTCTGTGTAAACAACATAATCGTAGCTAAAAACTTTTTTGATATGATTTGAATAATGGGGTAATAACTATGTCGTAGATAGAATTAAATATAAATATACTTTGTTAAATAATACTTTATGATACTAAGGATACTGAATATTAATTAGCATTTCATAATAATAATCTTTTGTTAATAGTTTTTCAATAAAAACAGTAATATGTTTGTTTCATGTTACAACGTAACATACCCGAGAGGATAATGAGTACGTGGTATGGATACGTTTCCTTGTACTGTGATAACCACCGATTGCTCGCTGTCGTTGTTTTACTGATGGTAATATCATATTCCATGCCAGAAGTGCTTTTGCGCTAAGATTCTGGAAAATGTATGATAAAACGTGCTAAAGGTGTATCGTTTAAAAATATCTTTATGACCGAAGCCATGACTTCCCGTGATCCGACACGTTCTTCTGATTTGGTTGGTTGATCAAGTTTAATTTGAAACACACTTCCGCCAACAATATATAATGAGTGCAAATTTGTATAATGAATTGAATTTGTTATTTAAATGCGATTTTCTTTCGCTGATGAGGTAGCTGCTACAAGCGTTAAATACAGTTTCGACTGACGAGCTATTTTTCTTTTATTCGGAATATATAAGATCCATAGCTATGAATTAGGGCTGCATGATATTTCAACAAGCAATGCAGATATTTCATAAACTCAAATCCCTATTTGATCTTTGACGCCTCCATCTATTCTTTTCTTACATAGGAGTATATAGCCGAGTATTTCTAATCTTTCTTTTACTCTTTCGACACACTTAACGGGTTAATGCGATTGCATGGGAGACCACATTAACCTATGATTATAAGGTAATCAACGTTACCCTACAGAACTTGTAATAAAGAAGTCTGGAATCCGTCACACCTACTATAACAATACATCCCACGCCTTGGACCATCTTCTCATCATTCATGATTACGTAAATAACACAACGCTTCTGGGAATAACCAATTTGTATCCCAAAAAAAGTGATAATATTCAAAAGGTGAGAAGTTAAACTATATTTGTCGATTTCCACGAAGTTTGTTTTGTTAGGAATTATGATGTTATAGACAACAATATAAAATCATCGTAAAATATTACATTTTACGATGACTATCGAGATATATGCGGATGATGTAAAGAAGCAAAATGAAATATCGATACTAACATACGTGTCGTGTGTAACATACGGTATTATGTCAGCTCGTGCAAACTGAATACCGTACAGTCATCATACAGCTGCATCATTTACAATATCGGCCCAGTTGTCCATGTATGTTGATAAATGTAAAATGAAACTGGAATCGCGCAAAAACATTTCCAAATTACAGATGCGTGCGCACATCAGTCTCGATCGTGCGGGCCAAAAAGTTTGGAATTCGCAAGGTGTTCCAATTATGTAGCCGGAAAAAGTTAAACCATCTGCAATCAATTTGGGAATACCACGATACAATCGAGAATTTGTCACTCAGCGTCTGTACTCGCATTTTTATACTGTCTTAGAAGGCCTTTTAATTTTGTGGCGCCAAAATGTTTGTGTAGTACAAAGAAAAGAAGAATTACTTTGCATATTATAGGCATGCACTTTAAACCTTCACCGTTAACAGTTAACGATATCTGAAAGCAATCTACTTGTTTGCGTCATTTTTAAAGTTAATCCAATACATTGGCATTATGTTTTAGCAGTACATGCAATTTAAATAGTTTTGATTGCTTAATTTGCAGTGTCACCAGTATTGAAACAAGTTATCTCTGAAACTAATCTTATCCATTTCCTTGATGTTATCTCCGACTTAAACATTGAAACAAGTTTTACAGACACTCATTAAATTGTATTTATTGTCCATTAAGGAAATGTAACCAGCTGCTTATTGTAGTAATAGCAACATAAGAAAAGTAGACATTGTCCAAGTTTTGAAAACTAATTTATTTTTCCTTTTTCTAATTCTTGTAATAATTAAATATAATATTTTGTACCAATAAAAATTTTGTAGACAGCCATCGGCGCATACTGTGTTTTAATGTTTGTGAGCCGTATTTCTTAGGGGACCACACAATAAGGATTTGTAATCGCTTGAACAGAAAATAAACAGCGGTCGCCATCGCGGAGTCAGCGGTTAACAGCTTCGACAGTAACAAAAGAAAACCATTGTCAATGAGATGCGACCATTGCAAGCTGACACGCCCTTACACCTTGTTACATAGTACTAAAGACGATAATCGTCTGTGAAACCAATAGTAAATTGGCGCCGATAATTTCTATTGACGTAGAAAGTGAGCGAAGTGATTCGTTCCCAACAATTGTGTGTGGAAAGTCAAGTGGCCCTTGTTTTCGCGATGGAATGGAAAACGTGTATCGGTGAAAACCAAATAAGTGATCGTTTAGCAATTGTCAAACAGTGTTTCTTGAAATCCATTAAACTCTTGCAGAGAAGAAAATGACCGATTTAAACTCCCTATAGTGAGAGTAGCGAGTATTTAGGAAACAAAAATATGGAGAACATTTATTATTAGGGCTAGGGCTCCTTTAAATATAAATTTTACAGTGATGGGTTATTGCAGATACGGAAGTACATACACATCTAAAATATGAAATTAAATAAATTTCTAACTCAATTAAATAGAAGCATTTGCAACCTGTAATTTGTTTATATAGGTTTAACTACGAGGTTCCTGCTCGTTCGGAGGAGGTTGCTAAAAACCTTGTGTGTTATAAACAATGTGCCGACATGAAAACTATTTCAAAGGTAATAAGATAAATAACAAATAAATTATGCACCATTATTTTACGCACAAACATAAACAGAATTAAACGTGACCTCTTAAAACACTGCTAAATATACTATACTTATGATAAAATTCTAATTGATCGCTTTCTGTACATGAACCATATATGAGAAAAAACATTATTAGGGGCCTTTATTAACGTAATAGAACCCAAAACAATAGTTGTTAGAATTTTTGTCTGTTTGTCTGTGCCTTTGTTCGCACTAATCTCAGAAAGGGCTCAACCGATTTCGTTCTGGTTTTCACTAGTGTATTGCAATAAGAATAACTTAATACTTAAAGTTTGTTTCATTGCAATCCTTCCATAAATATAAAAGGTATAAATTAATAAAAAAGGTTTTATTTCTTAGCGTAAAGTGTAGTTTTTCCGAAGCGAAGCGAGAGCGGTTTGCTAGTATATCATCAAATCCTTGATGTGTGCGTAAGAGTACTTTCGTGAACTCGTTAATATACGTTAAGTTTTTATTAATCGAGCACAACTAACGAAGAAACTGTGTCAACATTCCACGAATTACTTGCATAGCTACATTATAACTCGTAAAAAATAGCAACAATCGTGTCTACTGTTATCAGTACATCTCAAACATTATGAGAAGTAATCAATTTCTCTCACGCACCAGCACTACTAGATTCTTTTCGGAACGTACAATCTAGATTCAATATTTGCTTAACGAATTCACATCAAACAGATTTATCAGTTAGCCTAGATAGTGAACAATAAAAAATGGACTGTCAAAATGCGGTTGGTTTGGTACGACTCAATCGGATCTGGCCTCTCGCACTGAATGATCTGTCATTAGCCGTGCTTCCACGCGCGAGGCCAAGTGGTCACAATGCGCTTCATGATCTGCTACAGATCGCTCTCTAGATAAACTTAGATTAATATTTGCAATGGTGATGTTAATTGCATTCTTTCGTAATGTTGATTTGGAGGTGGACGTTTATGGGTCTGGATTCTAAACTAATTTTATTCTTACGATTCTTTGATATTTGTTTAGTAAACATTTAATTTTATACTTCATGTACTTTTTTATAATTTTTATAATTTTTTACACAAGATTACATTATAATTTACTTTCAATTGCAATCGACGAGTGTCACAGTTTAACTGGAAATGGCTATTTTCTTGATCAAACTGTTAGGGCTATTCCACCTGCCCGTAATTAAATTCCAATAACTGCTATCAAGCGTATCAAAAGCATTTGTCTAATACTTAAGCATTTACAGAAAGTTCTAAGCGAAGTGGGCGCTCGCAATTAGCTGCTTTTAAAGGGTTTCCGTGCAAATCTTGATAATTAAACGTTCTGACGCATAACAGGTCACTAACAATCGAATAAGAACCGAATACATGGAACCCGAACAGCTGAAATTCGTGTGGCATAATATCGAAGATAAGTCATTGGAAAGTGAAATGGGGGCGCACCTGACGGTGCTTTCTTAACGTCGCGGTGTTCTTTTTGATTCAGTGAGAGTGGTCTAGATACGATAATTGCGCCGGTAGCGATTCCGTGACGACTTCGAACTGAACCGCCTCTATGTCGGGTTGTCATCTCGTTTGCACGCCAATTTAACGGACATGTCTCCCTACTAACAGGTAAATGATCGACGATGAAAGATCGCCTAGATGAAGGAACAAACGAAAGTGTGGTTATGAATGATATGTTAAAGTAACCTAAATAGAATCTATAACACAACTACGAAAATGCCCTGCACGTTTGACATCTGATAGTCCCATTGCCTCATTTGACATTTGAGGAATTAGTTGGTTCCTTTCATGCTTCATGTTAAACGAAAACGGTTCATCGTAAAAGTAAACAAAATGTGTATTGTGTCTTCACTGTAGAACCCATGCTGAAATTGACAAATGCATATGCAGTTACATACGTGTTTATATAGTCTATCCATCAATCTTAAATGTACCGCAATTATTATAACAGAAACTTTTGTTGCGCTTACCGTAAAAATTATTGTCTAGCACCATTTACATGTTATAAAACCAGTTTGCGTTTATCGTGCAGCATTTTTTATTAGAGTTCTGATTTCATAACCATTCAAACAGATGATACGACAGCCTTCTATCATTTTTAAAATGGAGATCGATGTTAGGAGCATAATGTTCTGCTCACCTTTTATCGATTGCTTGTCGAAAATCGTGATTCTATCGATATTTTTGATAAATTGTCACTTTTTGCTGCTTGAGCAGTTTGATAGCATATTGTCGCTTTCTGCTGCGGCTAGAAAGTGACGTCTTTGTTGATTTTTCTATTCTTCGTCCAATCATTTATGTCCGATCTAAGTTTCTATTATTATTGTTCATGATCAATTTTACTTTTCACGTCAAGATTCTCATCTGAAGTAGTCTTGACTCTAATTTTTTCATTGTTCTCAGTTATAGCTTAACATGTATTAAGGTATGGTATTGTAAATTGATAATTAATTTCTTTAATATTACCAAGTATTTTGAATCAAACGTCAATTTATTTTATGGTTCCGAACGGGTCAGTATATGTATATTATAAGGGGTCTGTGAGAGAGCCTTCTAAGTACTTGAATTTGTGTATCTATCAAATTATATTACACGGTTTGATTGCCATTTACTTTTAATTATGTATGTAAATGGGCCTAAAAAGCACATACTGTTCGCTCGCAAAGTCTAATTCAGTACAACGACGTCATGCTGTAAGCCTTGGAGCGATAACGATACTCCAGTTTAAATTACGTAGGCACGAGATGACCTTGGCCAGCATACTAATGTTCATCATTGAATTCGTTTCGTTGTTTGCTTTCGGATTATTCCATTCGTGATATTTATTTCTTGCTTCCAAATACCTATTAATGATTTATTTTGAGTTACATTGTCTATGAATATCCAAAAATAATTTGTGAAAATACACTTGTAGCTTCATGCCGTGTTTTAAAGTAATGTTTTAAATATCGGATACAATCTCTCGTTTCGAACAAATGTATATTATAAAGATTTTATAGTTTTGTTTTAAGTACTAACTGGTTTTTGTAATATTTAAAAGTAACTGTAACTGAACTTCAATTACATACTGTTATGCATCAGATTATAACTTTGTGAATTTTAATATCGGGTTCTACTAAATCTGTCTCCCACAAGTAGCCGGGGGCGACAACTTCCTTTTACATCCGACGTTTTACTCTCAATCACGAGAATCAATCTTTCCTTGTTTTAGGGGAGTGCCAATGACTTTCTCTACCATCTAGGCACCCAGCCCTGCCTTGTAGGGCTGTCGACAAACAGATCGCGCGGTGATTAATCTGTTGCTAGACTCGTGCGCAGACTCCACGGCGCCGACGCTCTTCGGCCGCACAACGAAAGTGCAAGTCGCGAAGTCGCCCAGTTCCCACGATCCCCCTACCCTTCACCCCTCGCGCAGACGCAGCCAGAATCGATAATGTGTATTCGTTCGAATAGTTTACACTTTTGCGAAGTCGATGGTGATCGGACTGATTTTTTTTTGAAAATCTTTTAATCAAACAAGTATTCTAGCTAGTGAATGAAGCTGGTCTTACATATTATTTCTTCATGTCTATTTAATCTACGTGATATTTATATATTTAATTTTAGATTGTTACAACGTCAGTGTGTAACTGAAATCTGTTACTAAAATGAATTATTTAATCATGACAAATCTTGAATTCTTGCACGATCTTCTTTTATGAAAGCTAGATAAATGTTGTTTTTTTCTGTTAAGTACATTAAATTATGCTTACGAGCCAATAAACAACTTTCCAGCCGCGACGATTAGTTTTTATGATGGCTTATATCATAATTATTGAAAGTAGGAATTCAAAATGTAATGAGGTATTGTGTGTAGTAGTGGACGGGGAAATGATGAAGTGATATGTCATATAACGTTGGTTTATACCGGTGTTAGTTGAAATAAATTATATCATCGGAGTTGGAACACACCGACCAAGGGCTTGGTACAAGTTGTAGGGTGATAAAGATTGATCTCCTGACTAATTATTAATTTTTGTATATAAACAAAATCTTTTAATTGCTACTTGCTTACACACGTTGTTGGTTAGTCGGATTCGCCCGACTAGTTTCGGACCTAATTTCTCAAGAGCCGTCCGCTACGAGAGCTCGCTCGACTAAACAACGACTGAGTGAGTAGTTTATTAATGTTTTCTGACATTATATGAGGACCTTTATTTATCTTTTCTGACATTCACGAATCTTGAGTGTTAAAATAACGATTGTTTTATTCCAAATTGGCACCTGCAACACATCGTACGTCAAGCGACGGCATTGCTTCAACAAACGTCTTTTCTTTATGGGAGTCATGAACAACGTAGACGCCCAGTACCGAATAAATATAGCCAATGTTGAGGTGACGGGATATTAAAAAATTATGACATAAAATATAAATAAATTAAATATTATTTAATGTTAATTCAAATAATAAGAACTGAGAATTCAATGTGTACAAAAAATATCTTTATTTACTACTATTACTTTTTAAGTTATTTATACTGTTATATTGTATGTAATACTGAGCCCTCAGGTCACGTAAAATCACAATAAGCCGCTTGAAGAAGCATATCGCTAGTCGCTAGTGGCTTACGTCTTTCAAGTTGGAATAACAATAAATAACTGTACCATACTGATAGCCGGCCGGCGTTTTGCGCCTGTCCGGGACCAATTTATGAATGTTTAGGAAATAATTCTTGCAGATTTTATCTTGTGCTCTATGTATTTGTACCACCCTGTGAATGTACTATCCAACTTTATAATGATATGTAGTGTTTTTATGTCATTTTTCTGTCATGTTTTCAGTTTTAGCTATAAATGTTATCAATAACCATTATCTAGACTACTTAATAGTAGTAGGTAGGTAACAGTAGCAGTAGCAGGGTTGATATGAATAATCAGTTTACGAGTGAGGGAACAACCTACTGCTTGTTCGAGTTTTATGTAGAACAACAATAGTAACAAATACAACAACAACAAAATCCTCATTATTGTACACCAAAAATAGCGTATAGCAAAGTTTAGATGCAATATTTTAAGTACAACAGGCGGCCTTATTGGTTAATTAGCGATCTCTTCCAGACAATCTACTGAGCTGATACAGTAGATGGAGTAATGAGACAGGGTAGAGAGGCACAATTATGAAAAATAGTTATATTTGTTTACTTTGTCAGCAGATGGCGTCATTAAAAATGTTGAATAGTAAGGTGTAAGAATTAATTAAGCACTGGATTTAGTTGTATTAAGATAAAGAAAGTAGCAGAAAACTTATGGTAATAATATTGTTGAGTTAATGCTCTTTCACTAGTTTCAAATACATTAATATTATGGAACAACTGCATTCACTAATTATTATTAAGGCCGATTCTGATCTTAATGACATCATATTAATAATTAGCTTATTGAGGTTATATAATGGTATTATCATAAGTGTTTTGCTTTGGGATCTCGCTACTGTATTGGTCAACGTTCGATCGATATCCTTGAAAAATATCAAATACGGAGAGTATTGGATAATGCTTGCTGTAAACTAGTACAAAGTTATGACTGTGTCAAAACTGTGTCAAAACTGTCTTATTCGTTGTAATATAGTTACTTGGAAAAGAACAATTCAACATAATCAGATTAAAGTTACGTGTCTGACAGTATCATGGACATTGTTGAGACGCGTACCGGCCGGTACGAGACGCGGGCCAGTGTGCTCCTAAACACCTCGACTGCGGATTGTCGCCGCCGATATAGATTGGCACGCACGTATTCGATACGCACCGATTGCGTATTTTCGCAGGGCCAAGCAAATTTTGCCATATTTTAAATACCGTTTCATGGAACGGTCTTAAATTTTGAGTTTTTCATAGAAAACCACAAACACAACGCAAATGCAATTCGTATTTTATAGAAAAAAAAAACAATTTTCCTCTTTTTACTGGCCGTTAATCTAATACAACTTGCAATATATGCATGATTTTTTACGGGGCCGATTAAGCATGTAGCGTCATTCCGGAATCAAACCCGCACGCAGCGCGTATCGTCGTATCGTGACTCCAACGGCGCGTAACGGTGTCCACAGACGGTGACACAGATAATCCCTTTACAGGAGACGATGGTGGCTGGTAGTGACGGTTCTTGGAAAGCCTACTGTTTGACTAATAACGGTTCGGATTTACCTAAGTGGGTCGTTGGCAGTGGTGTTACTTACGTACAGTTTTCTGTGTGAAGTTCACCGTGTCATCACTGAAAAAAAACATATTTTATGTGTAACGTATGGGCTGCAGGAATAATGGATTTGTTTAGTGAGTACGTATTGTGTAATTAAAAATACCATTCGGTTACTATGGGAGCATAGATTTTGGTTTGTCTTTTAGTGGTTCCAACTCAAATTAAGCACTTCAATTCCTCTCGTATTCATTTTAAGTTTACACTTTTTGCAAATCACTACCATGAAATATTTACGCAAAGAAACAAATTTTTCCGAAAAAAAAAATTTTAGAATCATTTATGTTTGATCTTTGCATTGATTTAT
The DNA here is from genome assembly GCA_003671415.1 of Megathymus violae. Lineage (NCBI taxonomy): Eukaryota > Metazoa > Arthropoda > Insecta > Lepidoptera > Hesperiidae > Megathymus > Megathymus violae. The sequence goes on from PDGT01000001.1 coordinate 16,816,668, forward strand.
TTTTATTTGGTTTACTAATAGATATACTTACTAAACAAGACACAACCTAACCTGAGATTTCAAGCAAAACAATGAATGTTTTTATACCTCTTGCTACCTAATTCTTTAGCTTTAAGATCATCGATGCATGAATTCATATTGCATCGTGGTTTTTACTGTCGACAAGAAGTTCCCAATCTGATACAAAAACCAGACCATTGCCACAGAACAAGTATGCATAGAAATTCCTAAGTATTTTAATTTTAACGATATTGTTCTAATATCCTTTACGTATACGTACGGAATTACGTTTCGGTTAAAATGTTAGACATTGTAGGATTCATAGACCAATATTTTTCATATAAATTATATAAGAATAAAATATAATAAAAATATTTCGCTATCTCAAATTTCCATGCCGTGCTTAATAATCGAATAAAATGGGAAGTTTTTTTAGCACTACAACCAAAATGATTAAATGTTTCATTTCATAAAATCTGATAAAAGATAAGAATATAAAGATCGTACGTAAAAAACATCTAGACGGTGCATGACATACATTATATAGGAGAGGGAAATAAATATCGTCATATGAAACATGCAACTTCTGCTAATGTTCTCGAGTTACGTTCTTCAACTCGTAATGTCATCGTCCTCTCTTAATCTCTCGATTATTTTCGCTATTCAAATTGCCAGGTAGTGACGGAAAAACGATAATTAAATCTGTTCATATTATAACTGGTACTTCTTCCGGTAAGTTATTTCTATTACATACATGTTCTATGGAGTTCCATCGGTTACTCTTGTTTCATTTGCATGTTTCGTTTTTCTTTGTTCGTTTCATGTTTTATTATTGTTCAAATTCGTTATGTCATAGTGATATATATTATGGTTATTTCAGCTTAATCTATACTACTATATAATCTGTTGAGATTTTCGTGTATGTCTCGAGTTAACGCAAAAAAGACTTGACCGATCTTAATAAAAATTGGTATGCAGTGAGAACACGTGATTGTGCAGATGATAGGCTGTATAAAATGTCAGTTAAACTAATGATGTCTAATCAAGGTAGAAACTATGAAAATATTAATAATCATATATATATGTATATATTATTAATAGTTCAACCAGAACCAGGTCTGACAGGGCCGCTAGCAATATATATAACGATTAATGATAGTAATTAGTAATATGTTCGTTTTTCATTCTTTGTTTTTGTTAACAAAAGCTAAAGTTAAAACGTTTAAGTTAAAAAGCTAAAACATTTAAGTTAAAAATATAATATATTTAGCAGGATATAAATGTACATATTTTTATATTAATTGTAATTGTGTAATAATATGTAGCTAAATTTTTTGTTCTTTGTTGATGATCTAAGTAGGAATTGACTTGTATAATAAGATTTCGTAATTATATACTTATTACGTCAATTTTTAATAAACTTACACTATAAATGGAAAATAAAACAGTTTTAAAAATTGAACCGACTTCAAGAAGAAAAACTACAAAATGGTTCTAAAAAGCGAAAATAAATTTAAATAAAATATGCATTATATACTGAACTGTACCTGTGCCGATAATTAATAACAGAGTATAAAATATTACGATGTGGCTGGATTGAAATCGAGCGTATCTACCAACAATCTATTTGGCTTTGCGCCGATTTCCAATATTACAGCGTGCACATTTTATTTAAATTAATATTAGCTTTTTAGTACAAGTTGCAGATTTTCATTTCGAAATCAGTTAATTTTTTTGTTTTACTTTTATTTACATGACTCATCCGAACCATTAAGGTTGATAGTGAAATTTTCCTCGTATTTTTTCCTGTGAGCGTGACATAACAAATGTCATTGTTGCAACTATAACAAGGTTGTATGGTAAGGTTGTTTACGTATTTAATTAGATACAGACGTGATTTTAAAGTGCATTTTTCGTATGAGTGGCCACGGTACCGATCCCACAAGCACGTCAAAATTTTCAAAGTTATATACGTACTAGTTATTGCTGTCTTCGGTGAAGGTAAATATTGTGAGGAAACTTACTCGTCATCACCTGAGAGTTTGAGATAGACTATTAAATAACCTCTACTCCTTTTCGAATAGGCTTACTGCAAAACAAAATTCGGGATTTTTTGTAGTCTCCGTCCGCCGGTTTATTCACCACAAATACATGTACTAATTCCCATTAGACAATAAAGCTCGGCGTGGATAGTAGCGATGAATAGTCAGAAGTGAAAAGTTGCTACTGTACTGTTTATTTGTACAGGCACAGACATATTGCGTCAATATGTATTTAGACGCAATATTGTCCGTGTGTGTGGCTCTCATACGTTGCACCGGTGAGGCTGTTTCGTTTATATTCGCATTACGGGTAACATACGGCCGACGAGTCGATGTCCTTTGTGTTTCTGGCAAAAAAGATCGGTCAAGTTCATTGTACAGTCGACTACAGCGGTGCTTTGTGCACTGCACTTCGATTTAGAAAGGTTATGCTATTTTATGGACAAGAAATTGTAAACGTAGTTTTTCCAAATCTCAATATACTTTTTAGAGTTAGGTACGCTGATGAAAATTGGAACGAGATGAAATTCACGTTTAAATTGTTTTTTATATTACGTATGTAAACGTTGTTTTTTTATATTCGTAGTTTTATTGACTACTCGACGAAGTGTTCCCTACACTGCCACTGGGTCCAAGCCAACATTATCTGTTCATGGTGCGTCCCGCTGAAAAATTTACGAGGCAAAGGCGTCCAGTCTTTCGTATTGAATATCGCTGGGCCCTCTAGCGCACAGTCAAGTCTCGACGGTACACATACATCGTAGTAGGATATTTTTACTTGCCTGGCTAACTACCACCAACGTTTTACGTGTTTCAGTTGTACCTACAATCGGTAAACCAGTAAAAGACGAGTTACCGTTTCCTACTTATCTGACAACACGACCATGATGCTTTTGGTAGCAAGGATTATCATGAGCGGTGAAGACCACTTACCATCAGGTGGCCCATCTGGTCGTTTAACCGACAAACATTATGAACATATGACATATCAGTAAATCTTTTATCTATTAAAATATACGCGAGGTGTAGATAACCGTGATCATAGTAAGAACCTTCGTTAAAGATAGGGATTCCAAATAAGTCACGTCTAAGGTGTGTGCGGGTTCATTCGATCACAGATCAATTGGGCAACGACTGTCGTCACGACTGTAGCTGACGTAATCACAGGTCGACGGCCTTCTGTGACACATCATTGCTCTGCTCAAGTCTACATGCAGGGTACTTGAATACTAACATGAGGATAGGTTTTGATGACTCAATCAAATTAGTAACTAACCATACATGCATTTTTGGTATCGTTTCAAATTAAGAAAGGTGTTGGATTTCGTTGTGATTAGCGAGAACAGTCTGTATGGACAAAGAACATATTATATTGAAAAGTAAATGAGTAGATTTTTAGAATAAGTTTCGTCAGCTTTCCGTAAAGATGATATTGGATTTAATCACGTGATGTTTCCGTTTCTCCATTTTGAGGGTTCCACACATGAGACGGAAAAGCATCTTCATAATAAGCATTCACCGTGTTATTCTAAGAACCCAAAAAATAACGAAAACGTAAATGCGTAGTAACGAATTCCAATAACGTCTCAGTGGAAAGACGAAAGAATATCCAAATTCGTATATTATTTTTATCCCTTGTAGCTCATTCCAAAAGGATAGCTTAGTCCAAAAGGTATAATCATTCATTTTAATTTATTCGTTGCACGTGAAATAATTCAATGATAACACAATCGTAAATGGAAATTGCGCTCCGCACATTCAAATATTGGTTGGAAAAACGAAGAAATCGAGTGTGTTTTTGGTGTTCGGTATCTTCGTTGATAACTCTCCGTCCGGTCAATTTATGTGGTGTCGAGGGTGATGTGCAAGTACTGGTTATACAGTTTTCTGTTTGTCAAAATGTATTCTTTATAAATTTAAACTAAATACGTTTTATCATTACCATGTTTATATGATCTTATTTTGTTTGAAATTATTTATATTTTCTTTATTTGTTAAACGAAGCAAATGTATGCAGTCCGTTTGGGTGTTATATGACTAACACCTAAATTGCATAAAAAACTTAATGTCAATAGCCGACAAACGAGCGGATTGTAAATCTTGATGGTAAGTGATCACCGTCTTCCGTGGACGTGCATAGAACCATTGTACGAGTGAATTGATTTCTTCAACTTTGAAGTCGAAACGCAAAAACTGTATAATAGAAAATTTTTCGGCGAACTGTGAAAGATTTTTGTTAGACCTTATGCCAAGTACTTATAATGCATAGGATAGATGCAATATATATATAAGAAATATTGAAATATATATATATATATATATATATATAATTCAATATATATATATATATATATTTCAATATTTCTTTATGTTCAAAAACGTTTTTTTTTCCATTTAGATTTATGCTTTTGAAAAATAATTTCCGAAAATGCTTGTATTTACTTTTATTATTTTTGTCTGCAGGCCAGCCGGAAGATATCAAAATGCGGGTATCTATTCGTAGCGCCGGGGTGGGACTTCTCCAATCCGCTCTACAGAACAAAGGTATTTATTTATTGAATTATACTCACAGTCTACAATCCTCATGACGTACAAGTTTGCAGTAAACGTGAAATATCTCTCTGTGTACCTATCGTAGATATAGGACGTTTGCGTGCACTGAACACACATGTCGCAAACGCTAAACGGGTAAGGTATTTCACTTATCATCTAGTGTAACGAGAGAATATCGTCAATTAGTCACAACTTAAACATATTCGAGAAACACACGTAGAAGACAATTTATTACAAGTGGCCATCCACCAAACTCTTGATCGCGCCTGAAAATGCTTAATTCGGTCGGTCATTTACGACTGACACAGTCGTTGGACTATGAGTGCTGGCACACTAATTTCATCGTACATATATTAGGCTATTGATCGCTTATGTACCTACATAACATACGCGATCATAACAAACTGAACATAAAAAAATTTAAACGCAAAACAAAAACTTAAACCGGCAATCATTCCATAAAGTTTCCCGAAGAAAAAACCTTTTCGATTTTTATTCTCAAGATATTATATTAAGCATCGTAAAGGTCACATTGGCAGCGATCGGAGTTTATCTAAAAAACGAATCATTAGACCCTAATCGGTGTTTCGCGGAACCCTAATGTTTATCGGAGGGGAAGTTATTGTCGGCAACTGGTACTCGTATGTATTTCTTGTGGTTTTATTATTATTAGATGATGATGATTTTAAATGACTTTTATATGCTGTTTTTATTGTTTTCCTTCTGTATATTCTGCACTAACGACCCTCCCGACATCGATCGGGTTAAACATGATAATTGTAGCCTATGTCCATCCAAAATAATGTATGCATGCTCCAGCCTCTAGAATCTGACCCCACTCAGCATTGTAGCCTTAATTAAATGCGGTTTAGTAATCATTCGAAAACTTTTAATATATTTATGTGATACATTATTATAACACGAAACTTAATAACAATATTAATAGGTGTGATATTCACCACTTATGTATTTTAATGAAATCCCTTCGATTTAATTGGAAATGAAGGGCTCAGATTTAACAAATCTGTTAACAAAAATATCATACTACTAATTAATGACATTTGTCGATTTATATTAGGATACGTGAATGAATCAAGTCAAACATATTTCACATATTCAAAAGCTAATTAAATGGTCGCTTGCGTCATAATTTAATAACCAGAGTTTAATAAGATTTTAGAGTGCAAGGCGAACTTTAAGTACATTTAATCGATATCGTTGTTAACTCACCTTTCAATGTAGAATGTCCAGAGCTATCAATAAAGAAAGGATAATTAATCGTCGCATGACGAGGGCAGAGGAAAATGATCGATAATTGTGTTCTACACTTTAATACGGGGCTGTAAGGTTCATACTGAAGATGTTTTTAACAATAATACGTTGTTGTAAAGCACAAGGCATCCAGGGAATAATTAATATTAATCAGCAGACGTTGCCTGTTATGAATATAATCCACTGTTGTGTAATTATTTTGACATGTCAGTTGTGCAAAATCCTGGTATAATTATGGATTGTTTTTGCATTATAGTGTACTGTAGTATATATGTAGAGCAAATAAACAACAACAATAAGAAGACTTAGAATTATGGATCACACAAAATCTCAACGTGGCTTTTATCGAGAAACTGGAAAACTGCAAAATGCGGCCTTTATTGGACAGAGTACGTCTCCACTTTACAATTTAACATGTGCTGGAAGTCTTAAATATCTATACCCACGCAAATATACCTACATATTACGATGAACACCGCCGACAAAATGTACATGTGTGTATCGCGCTGTTAATCGTCACTTATATTCGGTTCAAAGTGCTTCTTTATAACGTGGCCGTATCTGCACCACAAACAGAGCCGCGCAAAGGTCAACCAGATCCCGATGATCGTTCAACCCATGTTTCGTTCAACAATTAACGTATATACATTGTGTTCCAACGTATATCTGACTCGTTGCCAAATACATGCAGACACACCGAGCGTATCTGTAAACAGGCAGTGGTAATATTTGCGCGGTTAAAATCTAAATACATTCGACAATAAATCACAGAAATACACAATGTTTCAGTCAGATTTAACTCATTCCAACAATTCCGTGGTTAACCCGCAGCAATTTGTCCAAATCCCGGCTTATTTACGACGCAGGCGCAGCTATAAGAATTGCCTTTTTTATTGGCAACGAAGAAATATTGTAATATTATTATGCAAACGATCGAAAAAAGGTTCTGTATCGGAACGTCGAAGATCTCGATAAGGGCCGGCGGGGGGCCGCGTTCCGGCGCCAAAAAGTGTCAAAAAAGATGCGCGGACACAAGTTAAGAGTTAAGGCGTGAATTAAAGATGGCAGAACGTTATTAATCACTGCAATCGAATCGGATTTTGCGTTATCAATTCTCCTCTCGGGAACAGAGGGTTGACCTCGTGTTTTTCGTTCTCGATTGCCCAAAATAAAATATAACATGTTGTGTTTCTAAAACTGACTGACGGTTACAAAGCCGTAATCGACTCTTTAACCTTTCTTTCATCACAGTAACGCCAGTAACGCTATAAAGTTAGTGCGTAAATAGACATTGATATTAAGTTTTCCTTTTCAACTTAAAGAAATATTAGTGTTTTTTAAATCCAGTCGTGATATCTTTAGGGTAACTTAATGCTGTACCAGTTTCCGACGCCTGTATTATATACGTAGCGATATAAGAGCCGTATTTATTGGGTAAACTATAATTAGAGGGCACGGTCGTGTCATGCGCGTACGCATCGGCGAACAATTGAACTGTGACAACTGCTGGCATTAACATAAACAGAAGGGGGTGTGGCAATCGATCTCTTTTTATGTCACGTTCTAGATTGCTTTGTGATTACACTAGCGGTTCTCTTCGGCTTTGTTCGCAAAGCTTTGGCTGACAATAACGGGGTTGGAAACTATCTAAGTGTCGCTGCTGAATGCAAAGCATTCGAATGTAATCGTCGGATTTGATCATCCTTTGTTTACAAGTAACATAATGTTTTGGACGTATTTTATTGTTTATGATCCTTTACAAAAACATAATACAATTACAATTGTAATTTTACTGTAGCACTTAAAATGTATTGGATAAAAATCCTCATGCAATTCAGAATTATCTCTAGTACTTTATCCATCCACTTTATCAAGATAGTTAAGTGTATTTGATCAGAATATCTTTTAGCACGCGAACTAATTCAATATTCTATTTGCCAAGGAATTACTGATTATCTTGTTTGACATTCTAATCAAACTTACATTATGATAAAATCACAACTTATACGGTATTTAAAGTCACTTGTACAGTTTATCCAACACTTTATTTCTCTTCGATCGAAACTCTTTTGGAAATAAATTGTATTTGGCATAAATCCTATGATTCGTACTCAAATTCAACAAACAATTAATTCAACTCTTATTATTAGTTTAATGTATTTATAAACACACGAGTGAAGCCACAAGTATCTCTAATATACTTTGAAATGGCAGAAATTAATTAAAATTACAGTTCAGTACACAAACGTGAACCCTACCCGAGATAGTATCTGAATGCTGAACATTAGTCAGGTTGAGTTTGAATGTCGATAGATAAAATATGAATTCCTTGTCGATTGCAACGTAGTTTCGGCTAATAGGTAGCTTGGTATCAAGTTATTGTTTTCTATTCAAATTTGTTCAGTTTCTCTCTGTCATAACTGAGAAGGAATATGAATAAAAGCTGGACTTGTGTGAAGGAAACTCAAGAAGAGTTTTCAAATGTAACCTGCATGATACACTTGGTAAAAGAAAGTTAAATCATTTGTAACGGTAAATGGGAGAAGAAAGGCTATGCAAGATCTTAAAGAGTAGACACAAGACTTGAGTATTCCTTTGAATCGAATTGGGAGCCACTTGAGATGCCTGAGATATTGAGATATTCGATCTAATTTTGAGTCCGACGATAAATAAATAGATAAATGTAGCAAGTGCAAAAGTTTATTTAGCATGAGGAGATCCTAAAAAATAGGCATCAGCGAAACATAATATAGTATATTATAGGTTGGATTAATGTGACTGTCCAAAAGATTTGGATCATTTGCTGACACAGATCAAAACGGAGTTAATTGTGTCAATTGCTTGTTTAGTGTTCTTAACTGAAAAATGGCGATACAGTTGCAAGTCGTGTGCGTAAAGATTTAAATTAGACGAGATAAAATTATTAATGTAATGTGTAATGTAAAATGAATTAATGAAGACAGAAATAATAAAGGGAATAAAACTCCACCCTGAGGAACGCCCGGGACTACATCACACCAAGCGGCCAGATTGATATCAAGGCGGACCAGCTGCGAATGACCGCGGACATAAGAACCAAACCACGCACCGATAGGATACAATGGTATTTAAGGGACTCGAGAATCTGAAGGAGGAGGAGGAGGAGAAATAAACTTAGTTTGACAACAAGACAAGAACTTGAGAATATATTTACATATTGGGGCTTAAGCATTCATGCGTGATTGAGAATTACTTCTAGTAAAAGAAACTTCGCAGACTGTGCCGGCTCTATCACTTCATCATGGTCATGATGATAATATGTAATTGGGTCGAATGTTTTAATGATTATGTTTATCGTCCCGGATAAACATAATTATTTTTTTATTCAAGTCCGTAAACTTATTAAGGATCCAGTGTTAGTACAAAAAATCCAATAACATTTAAATCTTAGTGAAATGAATACAAGTGTAAAACCTTCGAAACATGCTATCAAACGGTTATTGGCAGCGTTAATCGCCATTGGATCCAAGACCAATCGTTATATAAGCGATGTGAACGCCTGTACCGCGTGGAAACGCTTTCGTGCAAAATTGCAAATCATCTGCAGCCACCAGCGCTTCCGCGGTTTACGATGGAATTCACATAACACTTTTATATATTATTATATCTACTTTTAGATCTTTATAAATCGAATTTCATAAATGGACGGTCTACGTATATTTCGATGTGCGTATGGGAGTGCCCGTATTGCTTGTTAAAAACGTCTGGAACCAATATTTTTTACCGATAGATTTTTTTATTTTGTATTGGACAGTAACAAAGATTTTTTATTGCAAATATAATCGTATGCTAAGCTTATTACAATTTCCGTATTGCAACTAGTGCCTAAGCTAAGCCGGACCTGTGTTATAGCCATTAGCGCCACACCCTCGGATGTAGTAAACTTATGTTGGTAAGCAGATATAAAACAATATACGAGTACATTTATAAAAGGTATTCGTCAACATTTAATGGAAAGTGTGTGTGTTATGTGCCCGCTCGTGTGCGGTGATGTGTGTCCTTTATATGGTATGGTAATGTACTTAGGCATCGAGTTAATTACCTAGTCCGCATTCCGTTCATTATTGATGAAATATTTCGTCTGTAAATCTTCGACCCACTTACCACAGAAAGTTGTCGCTACTTCACAGTACATATGGGCGTGACTACGTATCTTCAATGTTTACGTTTACAGAGCTTCTACAAATATCCTATAAAAACAGCAATGATAATATGTATTGGGCGTACGCGGGTGTAACTGAACTACAGGTTCCGTGTTAGCTTCTCCCCTGGGGCAATCAATCCAATGACGAATGAATGTTCATACCAGTAAGTGTGTGTGTGACGTGTGACGTTTGGAACTCTGAAACAAAAATGTGGCTGTGGCTGTGTTATACTAATGTTTTCTTGGAGTCTCTGATGTGAGATCGATTGCTTTTTACTAAAAATCGTGAACAGCGCCATTGAGTTGCCAAGTAGTGCAAATTGCACGCACGACTGGCCGACACCATTTCTTTGGCCTCACCGCTAATTCAGCGTTTGGCTTTGCTTTGTGCTATTTCAAAATACAAGTACTATTACGAGTAATATTTACAGTTATATAAGGAGGAAAGGTTATTTTGAAAATCAACGTTAGTCAAATCTTAAGTATAAATGTTAATGACCTTGGTCCTCACACACAGCTTACTTGGTGCACATTTTCAGTTTAAATTTGCGTTATTTAAGATGCGTTTAAAAATTTATAGCCATTTTTTGGCCGGACAATACGTCATTTCCAACCAAAATATTTTCAGCCATCCATCTGCGGCTAAGTGGTTTTTAATAGCCCCTTCCTTACTTACGCTGCGTTGTTTTTTGTTATAATTTGCGAAGTCTTAAATCATTACAAACTGTCCGTGAGTAATCGATTACATCACTAATTCGCACTAATCGATTGGAGCTTCACTTAATTACTTAAATGTGTAATAATATTTAAATAAACGGTTTTATCAAAAGGTAATTACTATTTTATACTAAGTAGCAGAGTAAAAAAAAGTTGTAGATCTCAATGAAGATTTAAAATAACATAGTGAAGTATGAAAAAAATCTGTGCGTGTGGAGCTGTAGTAACATTCAACATGTCGAAATACAAATGTAATCTAATTAGATTACGGGAAGTTTACTGAATATTACGTACATATTTTTTAATTGTAAAGCTACGTACTTTTACAATAGGTATTGAATAAAAAACTAATAGGAAGTTACATTTATCTTGTTGTAAATAAACGCATTAAAGTTTTCCTTTTTGGCTTCGTTGCTGTTTAAAAGTCCATATCGGATTCCCACGTTCATTTTCAGAGCGCCTTAAAGCCTCCTTACTAGGTCTTCGTTACAAATTAAGAACATGTATCGTTCAGTCAAGGCGGTGCAGGTTTAAATGCAGAGGCGTCGATGCAATGGGTATTGAACGTTATTGAGCCATTACGAGCTATCTGAATCGCCCATAATCTGTTAAATTTATTTCCCTTGCAACGCCGATGGCTGATTGTCTACTGGCTTTTAAAGAAGTATTTTAAGATTTTTTAAGAGCAAACAGGCTGTTGATTGGTTGGGAAAAAGTAATATCAGTAATGATAAGAAAACTATAATCCGTTCTGTATCTGTTCTCGCGGGATAATAAAAGTTAATAAAGATATTATAATTAAGAAGGCAGTAAATAAAATTTTTACTGCCTAATTGCAGCTATTATGATTAATTAATCAAATAAACATTATAATTAAATTTTAGTTATTAACAAAATAATTCAAATTAAAGTAAAAAGCGTGTGGTGCTCGATATATTAAATATGACACAATCATTCTATTGGCAACTATCTATGAGAGAAAAGTTATAAAAATGAAGTAAAATGCACCCCACGCTTTTGACTTTGATTTTAATTATTTTGTTAATAACTTAAATTTTAGTATAATGTTTATTTGAGGTAATTAATTAATTATGATTGATTGTCCGACCTTCTACTACTGTAATAAAGACTCTTTGTAATTAAAAATTATTTTCTACTTTTTAGTTCAATTAGCAATAAAAGCGTGTTTTTTTAGTTTTTTTAAACTATTATTTATTTTAAACTATTATTTATTTTAATTCATTTTCATTGATTGTACTTTTATCAATAAAATTATTAATTAAAAGATTTTGATCACGATAAATATCTTATTTACTTGTCGAATTTTGTTCTGTAAAATAATTTCTCAATCTATGTTCTGATTATTTTATTGTAATTAATAAGAAGCTTTTATAAATCACGGTTATTATATAACATCTTATATGAATATTAAATAGAGTAACTTGCGTTTATGAGACTTATTAGTACCCACGCATGTGTAAGGAATAAACAAGGTTAGAATGCAACTATCCTAAAGACATTTTGGTCCCCGTTGAGCAATACCGCGTCCCCGAGCAAGTTCGAAAGAGTAAGTCGTAGACTCCAGAAATCAGTAAGAGTAACTCTGACTGGAAGTGCAGGCATGCGCAGATCGCGCGCTAGCTCTATCTTTCTCACTCTCCTACAGAGGATCTAAATAAGAATTTATGAATCCTGGCCGTCCTAATAAGGATAATGGAAAACTGTTATCAAATTATTGCATTGTCATCGGCCCTTGATATGTGTGCAAAGTTTCAAGTTGATCAGACTTTAAGAAACCAGTGAAAATTAAGCTCAAAGATTCCGTTACATACATAGATACAACCCGAGCTAATAAAAGCGTATTAAAAACATCTTCCACAAACAGAAGATGGCTGGATTCGAACCCAAAGATTTTTGTGCTGTTTACATTTCATTTTGTATAAAGCTGCTGTTGTAGAGACTGAGTGAGGTTCTAAGTTTATTTCGTTTTGATGAGAAATCGATATGCGGACTAACTTTTTATCTATGAAATAATATCCATAAATAGAATTAACATTTCCATTTTATCTCAATTTCTAACTAAATTAAATAAAAATGAAAAAATGCTTTTCATAACTGAGTTAGTCAAAAGACACAATGATATAAATATCGTGTCTGACGTCTGTAGTCGTAACATAATGCCTTGCAACTATGTTACTTTTTCGAAACATATTGTAGTTTGCTTAAATGTTCGTATTCAATTCACGGAATTTTTATTTGGTGTGACCGTCTTAGTGTTATTTTTATGTTTACGACTCCACGGTATGAAGTAGTGCGGGTGTTGCAATACCTTGTCTATTGCTGATTGCAGATGTTTGGTTAATGTTTGTTTATATCGTAGAATAGCTAACGTAGTAATTTTTATGTTTGTAAGTATCTCTAAGACAATATAGATATATTTATTGTTGTTCTGGAATGTTATATGAACAGGCAGTATTCGGGTTTGTTCTTAATCAAAGATCTAATCTTGTAATGTTGTGACGGCGTGTTAAACGATTAATTGCTCTGTGGCATTTGAATAAGGTACTTTAGTATAAATATTAACATTGTAAGTTAACGTTCGTGTAAGTTTAGGATACTATTGCTTCTGTTAATCGTTTAGTATGCGTGATCATTATGTATTTGTGCTAACCGGGTATTAAGTGTCTATCAATACAAATGTTATTGTCTTAGTGCTAGACTTACATGTCATACACATTTAAATTGTCCTATACATTCACCAAAGCACTCGGAACCATCGACCCATTGTAGAACCAGTAGTCAGCCAATGTATCGTCAGGATTGCAGGCCTTAGTCACAGCTGCTAGGGCCTCGTTCGCCGCACCGCGAGTCACGAGTGGGATTATGATATTAAAATTTGCTCATTTTCGAACTCCATTGAGTAATGTAGGGAGTGGTGCTCGGTGCGAATTCGGATAAACCTGTTAGGTGGTGCGAGCGAGGCGACGGCGCCGTGAAAGGCGTTTTGTGTTATTTATTTACAACATTATCTCCAATAAATAATTACTGTGAATCTACAAATATAATGCAGTTGTTTAGAGAAATTCTCTTTGAAGGTAAGGTAAGGTAAATAAGCAGTGGAATAGTATGGGTTGTCATGATGATTGTGTACTTACTAATATTTGATCGCTCTTACTGTGCCTCTGGTTTTGGAATGAGGTTATTTTGCGGGCGCTGTGAAGCAACTTCCCGCAAGCCTTGGTATTTGTACGCTTATCCAATATGGGTAGTTACCCACTATATCAATACCGGATATCACGTTAATTACTAGTCGCTGATATTATCAATATACTTTTCCTAGTATTCCGAGCACAGAACTGCTCTTTTCGAGATAAAAGCAAGGGTTGTCGTAGCGTGATTCTTGTATCCTATGTATTTATATCATGAAATATCATGTTTCAAGTTCAAATACAACCAATATTATAAAGAGAAAGAGTGCGACTTTTGTGAGTTTGTTTATGCGGAAGTCTCTGGAAGCACATCACCTATCTGAAAGATTGTTACTTAACAAGGCGGTACCGTATATAATTTTAAAACATCTGGACGCAGATACATCAGTGTCATAGAATAGAATAGTCCTTACTGTACACCATAAAAATGACAGGATATAAATACAAAACTCAGCTCATCATGTGGAAATACTATAAGCGAAGAGAAGGAACGGGTGGAGGGGTACAGTTATGTACAGTGAAGTAAATGAAATTGTACGTATATGCAAAAAAGAAAATAAACCATACATATAAATGAATATCTATCTATACTAATAAATAAAATTGGAGTGTCTGTTTGTAATATTAAAATAACCGCATTTTACTACATTCATATGAATGTATATACGGTACATATACCAAAATAACATTTTTTACAATTTTTGTCTGTCCGTCTGTCTGTCTGTTTGTTCCGGCTAATCTCTGAATCGGCTAAACGGATTTTGACGGGACTTTCACTGGCAGGTAGCTGAGGTAATAAGGAGTAACTTAGGCTACTTTTATTTCTACTAAATAACTTTTTTGTTTAATTCCACGCGGACGAAGTCGCGAGCACAGCTAGTATAAGTATAAATACATACCTAAATACACATAAATGTATCAAAAAAATTACATATAAAAATATATATACTTACACATAAATAACGTACTTGTGATATGCAGTTATGTGCATCGTTAGATGACAGCAGAAGGAAAAGACACAAAAAATTAAAGACTAAGGTGGTACAATTTAACTTGCTTTTAAAGATTTTCTTTTAACAAATACGATTTGCTCAAGTTTACAACCCACGTTAAATCTCGATTTAAAGTTGCAATAGCACTAGGTAGCTCATCTAGCGTTGCTTGTGAATAAGTCTGGAAATCGTCTGCATATAAATGATAGAGAGAAGCGAGCCGGAGACTTATCATATTGATGAACATCGCAGGTAAATAAAATATGTTCCATCTTTGTGTTGTGGACAACTCTCTCATGCAAGTGTTCTTAAAATGTTTATTTACAACGGAGTTTGACACAATCTTTTTGTGTTACGCACAAAACTGCGAAATATTAATGGTGTGTACATGAACTCACACTACCACACACATCGCGTGTACAAAATACAAAATAACAATCCACTGTTACAGTTGGTATGCTTAATCGTTATGTGCAATCAACTAATAAATCGATTTACCAACCGATAGAGCCTAATGTCTATTGAGGTTGGTTGTTTCAGCCAGTTAATGCCGAGTCCTTAGCATTGCTCGAGGCCACCCATTCCTCAGTGCGCCTCATTACACTTATCGGTCTTGCATCACGTTGCAAATGAAATAGTTTACAAGCGCAGTTAATAACTTAGAAATCGATAACCGATACAATTTCCAGGGGTTGCGGTCTAGGTATCGCGGGGACCTGAATTACTGTGATTGCGCCCATACATCCAGCTTTCACTGCGGCCGAGCAATTTAATACATTGTGCGGCGTTGTGTGCTGTGAGTCACTGGTATCTTGGGCAAAACTAGTTTATTATTATATAATTGGCTATATCAGCGTTACCTATATACGAAAAAAAACCGAAACCCTTCTAGAATTGTGCGTATATCTCTGTCGGCATGGTATACTTGTCTCCAAAATTACTGGCCAAAAAACATTGAAATTTGGTACAATATAAGATGATAACAGGTTAGATTTTAAAACTTCCGCAAAAACCTGAAAATGTTCATGGATAAATTTTCAATACGGAACCGCAGTACTGCTTCCAAACTTGTCAATGGTGATGAACGATGTGCGGTACAATCGCACAGTGATACATCATGCTGTGTTGTCAACCATCGTCATATCACATCAGATGAAAAGATTGCACCACTCGCATCGGCGCTCACATTGGACGCATTATTTATGCATTAAAGGATATCATTAAAACGTCATCACTGTGCCGACAATGACGTATTCGAAAAAGTTGAAAAATCTTTTGCACCTCCGACCACTATTATCAGTGAGATATTAATACACTTTGGTATAGACAGTACGCACTCTGTTAGAAGTCTGTTAAAAATGCCTACCCCAAAACGATTCATTTTTTACATCCTTCGAACAGTGCTGCCCTCTATGTGATTTTATAATTTATACAAATCAATACAACGGTCAGATTTAATATTTGTGTTTAGAAAAGTGTACACGGATTTAATTTATTTTATTAGCCTAATAGTAGGTACATGTTACGAACTAAACTATTGAGTGAGGCGCCGCTGTCGCGTGCTCTTCACACTCTCAAACTTATAGTCAATGACATAGATCTATTGCACTGTTCTCCGAGTGAATTCACAAGGACAACTTTCTATGTTGTATGTTATAATAATGTATAGAAAATAATAATAATGATACTATTTTATTTAATGACATCAATTTGTTACATACATACTATCGCATTGGGTGAAACCTGTAATAATAGCATATGTTAAATAAATAAATATTATAAACGCCAGTAGCCGGTAACGCCCATAACTCATAACCTACGCTTTGTGCTAAAATACAACTGGAGGCAATGTCAGATTATAATATTTGCTGCTGTATTTGCCACAATACTGACAAACAATGCTCCCCGGCTCACAATGAGTGTCGTGTACGTAGCCTGACCATGGCGGCGACTCGAACTTTGATTTGACCGTTGCGCAGATGATGAGCGGTGTACAATATTTTATCGCTGTGTTTGACAGTGTGCTCTCTGGTCTCATTGCAGGTCAATGACCTGTATGTATTGCCTACTGTTTTGTGCCTATACGCTGCAGTAGAATAGACATGCCGTTCACTGAACCTTCGGTTTTTTCAATTAGTAAAAAACTGCAAATCGAAATATCTATTTCTCAATCCGATGTGAACCGATTTACCTATCACAATCGTTCGTTTTTACACTAATTGATAATACAAGTCGGGTGGGTGCATAGCGGTACAAAAACCATCTCGCCCAAGCATGCCATTGTTATCCAGTGTTTTGACCTTCGCTTTTCCCCGCATAAATTGCGAACCGATTAGCCCGGCTACGGCTATCTATTGCTAATTAATAATGCGTTTACTGGGTATCATAACTCAGGGTGCGTAAGGCTGTGCACAAACCTGCCAGGTATTTTTTTTTTCATTCACCCAAACTCCTGCCATTGACACCTTGTACAGTGAATGAATACAGCACAGAACATAAAGCAGGCATCGTGAATCAAATGTTGTCTCATAAATGTCTGCCCTGTTCGGGAAATGCCCCGAGAACCTTAAACATTCGGCAGATTTCACTACTTCATGACAGTGTTATCTAATCTACCTAAATTATATAATAAATAATGAAATGAAACTCAAAAACTCGAATTTTTGGTAGTTTTGAATTGAACATTGAAGTTGCGTGTTCTCCATTAGCCTTTTAGAATGAAAGTTTTCTAATAGGTGATAAGTTAATAAGACAAGTGAAAATATGTGATAGGTTTTTGATACATCCCCCACTGGGACAGTGTTTGTGTAAGTTAGCGTAACATATCTATCTGTAATGGTAGCATGTTATTATATTCATCAACATAAATCATCTGTCCGTTTGTTCCGAGCCTTTGTAGAAAGTGGGGCAGGCTTATTTTACACTGCAACATTGAAAACCGCGGGAAAGGCACAGGTACAGGCGCCGTTCTAGTCTGATAACGCGTCACGCCGCGCGCCGCGCGCCGCCGAGTGTGTGGCAGATACGTAGTTGCTCTTGGGTTCGATTATTTTAAATATAATTACGCAGAAATGAAGAAGGTAAGCGATTCACTACTAGTAATTTACTACAGATTAGAAAAAATATTTTAAGACCTAGAACTGTTACTTTTGTATTCACCTGTAACATAATTCACTGTCCTGAAAACAAACCATTCAACTCCATTCTAGGTGGGTGACATCTATACGTAATTATTATAAAAAATTGAAAGAGATGTATGAGTAGGTATATCGCCTTTAATAATTATAATTATAACGACGTGCTCACGGTTTATGTCGTTTTTAAGTAGTCGACGGAGTTAAGGAACAGCGCCCACGGTAAATAGAGGGATGGGTGACCGGTAGTGGCAAAATATAAGGTGCGCTTCAGTGCTTCGGAGGGCTAATTAAGAACGGTCTTGGTTGTTGTCGTCGAGTAGCAGTCGGTAAGTTTGGTTCAGGCTTTCGGGCGGCCGAGGTTAAGTAAGACTTCCACCTATCTGCAGCGTATAGGGTGCTAAAAGGCGATTAGAATTATGAGAAGAGATTCGTAAAACTGATTACTTGATACCGTATTGATTAAAATAAAATTAATAATTTGAGAACATTCACAAAACTAGTAAATTTATTATTTTGACGATCACTATCCGTTAGAGTGATCCCACTTGCCGACGTTGCTGGATTCGATTCCCGGTTGGGTCAAACATTTGTGTCATAGATATATGGTCGTTCTCGGCTCATGGGTGATTATGATGTCTTATTTGTTTACGTTCATGCCACGCGCAAAACGTTAATTTATTTTTTATAATTTATAAATAAATACCATTCAACATCCCAACAATGTAATGTTGCACCTTCTCTGCATAATGCAATTGCTTAATTGTATAATAATGCATTAAAGGCCGTCGAAAGGCCTGAGTGAATTCCTTTACTTCGAATTCCTTTTAAACTAAGCATTATAAGACAAGACGTTAGTTTGTGTTATACGTTGGGACAGGCTTAATGCATCCAACGAATACTTGGGTCGGAGCTGCTGACATATAGGTTTTAGGTACGCCCTATTAGCCTAATTTCACTTAGAAACACAGCATCTGTGATAGTGTAAGAGCGGGCCGGCGTATTTATGGAGGTCCGTAAAAGTTAATTAAGTATTGAGTAGGATGGTTAGTCGCTTTATCAAGTATCAAGTGTCAAGTATCAAGCTTTTTCAAGTATAAATATGTCAAGTTTGACGTCTGCACGAGTATACCGCGACCGCCTCCCGTGTCTTCCGTGTGTAATACGTCCGAGTCTTTGTTTATCTTTTGTAGTTTCTCGAAATAATTATTTTAATGTTTTTTTTTTTTCACCTTGTGCTAGATATTTTCACGCTTAAACTCACGCTTAGCACGCAACGACGGGACGCTGCAGTGGACTCGGAAGATGCACGTCTCATGAAGTGTTTATGTGAATCATAAACGTACTGGGTAAATTTTTTTATAATATATATATATATATGATATATAGGGAATAATTTACCTTTCATATGGTAAAGGAATTTCTCAAATGATGCCGTGATTCCGGGATTACCCTTCGCATAGACACAAAGTCACAGATTTCTCACTCTTTTTTTATGTAAAACGTCGAGCGACCTTACGGTAAGTGGTCCCCGTCGCTCTTGGACTTCAGTAACATCAAAGGCATCACCGGACTGTTGCCGGCCGAAAGTAAATCGGCCCGCATTATTGTTTTATTCCTGGGGATTCGTTCCCTTTTCTGGTTAAGACAGTATCTTATATGACGTAAATTATTAACTTATAAAGCTTAAATAAAGACTGTCTATTAATTACGACGTGATGCACGCCGATACGACTAGTTTACAGTTCTTAATGGTATTGATAATGTCTTCCGTATCTATTGTAACACACGACCGTGTACTATATTCGATGTATTGATGTCACCGTTCCGTCCGCACCCCTTGCGCGTCAAGTACACGTCCCTGTGCCGTCATCTCGTCGCGCGTACGTCGAGTCCTTGTTCTGTCAGCGCGGTGTGTTTTACGTTTATCTTTAACATGTAGCGTTTCCATGTAAATAGACGGTAACTAAAACAATTTAAATGATGCATGAATTTATTTGACGCCCGTCGCAATAAATATGTAACGCGCGTCCTATTCGTCGTATCGTTGAGACGGACGGTATGAGTAACGTGACCCTTTTTTTCCCTCAGAGTGAGACTACCTTAATGATCGATCGAGAAAAACTCGTGCTTATATTATTATATAATATTTTATAAACACTCTTTCAGGGGATAATAAGATTGCTCGTATTGCACGTGGCTTTGCAAATGAGAAATACAATATTAGTGTGTTATACAGTCTGTTCAACTTGTTTTTACATTCTCGCAATGATCCCAGCACTACGACGATAAGGTTTGCTTGCTACGCTGTTGTTTTCCAAATTAAAAAGCTTAATAGCGGGACTGTCCCACTAAAGGCGTGTTTTGTGGTCACGTGAGGTACATATGAGTTATGTTGTTGGTCGCCGCTAACGCCAGTCGACTGTTGGGCCGAGTGTGTGTTATTTATATCGTCAATGTCGTTTAAGACAGATTTCAGCTGTTAATATACCGGTAATGTGATAGTAACAAACGTGACAAGCTTGCTTGTATTTCATTGTGAATTTTATGTGTTTGTCTATAGTGGCGTTCACGGCCCAACGGCCTCTGTCGATCGTAATTGATCGCCAAATTCAAACAACCAGGGTTGCTATTGAGATTTGGACGGATGGCCGTTAGTGATAACAGTTTAAAAGCGCTGTTCAAAACGTTTAAAACCTTGATTATGTATAGTTAACGTTACATAGCGATCGTTAGTTAATCTTTGCACATTTCAGGTGCCCACTGAAGGTGTTAGATTTATGTCTATTCGACTAGATCGCCTGAAATTATATTATGAGTTTCATACTTAAATTTAAGAGTAATTTAAACTTCTTCTTATAATATCTGCTTAATACGTTTACCTTACAGTGTGAAAAGCGAGATTCAACGCGATAAAACATATGATGAGACCCTCTGAGTAACTAATTGACTGAGATCATGTATCCGACCAAGATAGCGACAATATCGATTTAAAATCAAACATACTGTCAAGTCTCATTACGTTTTAATTGCCTCTCTCTTTGATCACTTCCGTTCCCCAATTGACAATCACAGCTGTCATCGCTGCGTAACCCGCACATCACACGCTCGACAGAGCGGCATCGATTGTTGAAGTGTGACATTTAAAGCAACCGCGGTGCTTCATTTCAACAGGGAGTTAATAGGTGATGTTTTAGTGCGTGCGCGGCTCGCGCAATGCGGAAGCGATCGTCGGCCGCGGAGCTGTAATTTGTGAGCGATCATAGCTGCGGCCGCGGCGCAGCATTATGTAAATACAGTATACTATACGTGCAATGAATTATGCGAAGTAATATAGCAACAAACTTAGGTTAGGTGGACGTTTTGTAAGTAATTCAACGATGTAGCGCAATGTTGGCAACGTTAACACTGATTATTTTTAAATTTCTTGACTTTATACTTCTTGGATTCCAAGCCGACCTCTCCTGCTCATGGTGCCTGGTGTATAACGGACGAGAACATTGCGCCGGTACCTCCTGCTGGAGGTCACTGGTTCTGCATCCAATTTCATTTCGTTGCTATAAGTGCACGATGGTAAGGTTCTTCATCTACATCGGTAGTTAATTGGTGTTGCAATATTTTGAGTTGTGTAAAAATGTGAATGAAATTAAAAATAACTCTGACAACTGCGTTTAATGTTGCCCGAGTCAATATGCACTACTAAAACATTGACGTGTCGACTTAGAGGTACGAGTTTTGTTGGAATCTATTTATATCTTTAAATGTGTATATCCATTTCGCAATATGCACTTAAACTAGATATGATGTGTTCCGCTTAACCATATCCTGGCTTTGTTTTCATAATGTTCACAAAGTATGTGAAGGTATGCTGTGTCACAGTTATCCTGCGCAGGTGACCTTCACTCATTTCGAGCCCCGACTGTGGTTGTGAAACAATGTAGTTTGCAAGTTAGGATAATTATAATCCCCCGCAATGACACAGGTAAAGCAACCAATCGTGAATGAAGACATAAACGTAGGCACATCCTTATCATCATTCCTTACATAATTATCATTGCGTCATCTTACCATCTTATCTCGTTGATACCCTGCAGTAAAGCTCATAAAAAACACCGCTATATGAGTAGCAGACTACGGTGCTCGCGACACTGAGGGAAGGGCGGCGTATCGACGATATGTTAATTTGTTTTTTCCACTGCACAATGAACGACCATCGCACGATCCCATTATAGGAGTAGGAAGTGGCGAGACTGCCGAGTACACCCTCAATTACCACAAAGAAATGGAGCGGATGAACACCGCCGGGTGAGATGGCGTGCATTCGATTGTAATTTAGATTTTTATTATAATGTTTTAGTTTCGTTTGAAGATATAATGAGAACTCAGTGTTGTATTGTATTTTATGATTTACATTTCTGTGTCGGTTTGAATTGTTCTGTATGTTTAACCTTTAATAAATATTTTTTTTTATTGATTAATCTGATATGCGTGTTTTGAAGTATTTGTATGGAAACAGTGGTTTAAAACTTTATCTGCATCGGAAGTTTTGAATGATTCATATAATCAATAAAAATTAAACAATTCTAGAACTTTTCTAAGAGTAATTAGAGTAATTAAGAGAATACGTATTAAGATGTAATTGAAAGTTTTGTTTACTTATTAAGTTTACAAACGGTTGTTACAATTTTTCAACTCTGTGATAATACTAGCCATGCAAATGAACAAAAATAAAATTCTTTACATAAAAATCTGTCGAGACTAGAAATAGAACTCCGGCGTTCTGTTCAAAGCGTTTTAGGCAGAGTCTGTGGCAGATTAAGCTAAATGATTTTATATTGCCTTATCTTCCACCGGCAGTAAGCTAGTCATTCCTTGCAACAGTATGTCGCAGCCGATCGGCCAGCGCATCCCGCACATAACACTAAATCCCGGCGGCTTACTGCGACACGCCCTTCGTTAATTGGTGCCGGCGTGGGCTGGCGAGGAAGCATGCTGATGGTTGCCCATTTACTGCCACTGCATGTTATCTTTACGTAGTTACTGTCTCGCCTTGCTGATACGGTATGCCTACATGCTTTGTGAGAGATGATTCGATGTCCAACATGTCCGGTTAGAAATTTTAAGACCTCTATTTTGAGAGCGAATAAGTAATCTAGATTTTTACTATTAACGCTAGCAATTATTTAGTTATCTCTGTTAAGGGGCATTATAATTATTAATGCCGAGACGGAGGGATGGAGCTGTAATTGCGGGATTTGCGGTCGGAATTTGGTCACTATAATTTTTGTGTGACATTCGGATAAACAAAAAGAAAAATTCAGAAAAAGTTATGCGCATTATCTAAAGTTTGTTTATCAAACCTCAATAATTTGTAACGTCTTTATAAACAAATCCGAGTAACAATTTAACGAGTATACTGGTAAAAAGCATCTTGAAATAATCATTTACGAACCACAGACGGCCAGAGTACAAAACCGTTTCATCTGCGAGTAAACATGACCGCTTCGCAGCCGTTAACTTTCGCGAGTATAAAATAATACAGATGAAATAGATACCAAAGCTCCCGACCGCGGCCACTGATAGCGAACGTACCTACCTCGGCTCTAAATGTATTCAGTAAATAAATAAACTTTCTCCTATTTATCAACCGCCGTTGCTTAGGGTTACGAGAGGTTTACCCTCCATTTAAAATATGATGAAATCGTGCTCCGTCCAGCTGTATTTTAACTGATATTTACTTACCATTTCCGACGACCGGACGTTAGTTATTTGGTACAGTATAGTGAACGTGACTGTAAAAGTATTTTAAGAGGAGTAAAATTTTATGAGTGGAAACTGAAATTATTAAATGTTGAAGAAGAGTATAAAAGTTGCTGACAATTGTCGGAGTCGGAAATGCCAAAAAATTGGAAAATACATTTAAAATTAGAAAACGAAAGTACTTTGTCCCGTTTCATGTAAGTTAAAGATGCCCCATTGTTCGTCTACATTAATATAAAAACAAAAAATTAAATAAAATACTATTTTTATCCTCTTACTTCTTCAATATTTTTGGCAATATTTCTTAAAATATCCGTTCTTTGAAGAAGGCCTTCTCCTTCTCCTTCTCCAATGTTTCCTGTTCAGTGTTTTATATTTCTGGTTTTTAACATCCATATTGATACACTCATATTTTCCTTAAAAGTATCTAACCATCTGTTCTTTGAGTTTCCTCTCGGTGTCCATTGCGTAATCATATAGTCCATCTGTTGCTATGTATTTTACCTTTAATCTCCTTACACTGCATATAACGTCTGTTACCCTTGTTACCTATTACCTAACAAAAAGTTAGTATTTAATAAATAGATATAGATATAGATAGATAGATATAGATTATAGATGATATAGATATAGATTGAGATATATAGATAGATATATAGATTATATTATTATAGATAGATTCACCTATTTTTTAAGAAATGCATATAACGTATGGTACATGATTGTCAATTAAATACAGAACAATATGAGTGTGAATACGCTAAGCACAATCGCGCGGGGTTGATGCCCTTTCTAATTGCTTGTAATTTTTACGTATTGATTGAAACGCCGGGAACAGGTCTTGCAATAAGAATGCTGACTCAACCGACATATGCGGATGGCCGGATGACGACATAGAAATAGATCTTGTAAGCATAAAATTTAAGCGGGTAATTTGATATCAAAATAAATTACGGTTCACCTGTTATCCTTACAGTTTATAGACATATCAGCCTCTTATAATCAACCGTAGAATTGTTTAATCGCATCCGTATATAGGTAGGTTTTTAAATTCTGCTGCGTCATTCGAACATAACCTTTAATTTAAAGATTGGGTATCGACCCAAGAACATCCATTTGAAGCTGTTTTCTATCTGGCACAGGGCTAATTCAGTGCTTGTACCACGTGATATGTATTGTATTGATATGTACTTATGTATATTTATCCACATACCTCCTTTATTATTCTCCAACAGTTGTGGTTCCAAGTTCAACTTTCCATACCTACTTATGTAAAACACATATTTTTTTGAAATAAAACCTTTATATATTCTAATATCTAAGTAATAAAGTCGGAAAGAAATGAAATACATAGGTTAACAAAGATATATGCAACGTATCTTTTCCGCATTCAGCGACGAATGAGCACATGCAGTGTGTTGGTTCTCGTACAAGTTAATCAAAGCCTTGGAAGTATTCAGTTATCCAGAGTATCGCCGTTGAGCAATGGAGTCGACCTATCTCGCCCTGGAGATGTTGCAGCCGATACAGCAAGAATGCGGCCGCAGCACGCGCAAACAGCTGCCAAACGACCACTCTCGGTGCATTAATCAGGCGAAGACTAGGGGCGGAGATGTATCTTATTCAATTAGCTTCCAGTACTGCTTCGATTTAACGATGCATGATAGACGCTGTATCCTGTTGGATCATTGAGCTATCATGTAAGACTGTTTCACGCTGTTGAAGTACCGAGCTGTTATGTAGCGAATTGTATAATCTGGACAGCGTTTTAATTCGATATGTTAATTGTCACGGCTAAAAAAGATGCTGAAAGCAACTTTATATTTTAGTGTAAAGATATTGGAGGCTATTAACACTTACAAAAGAAGCCTTCCATCTTAGTTTTGAAGCCAAAAGTTCAGTTCAGTTACACTGCGACAGATTTAATTCAATAGCCAATAGTTTGGAAACAAGAAATATTTTACATTGCAATGTTAGCTAATCTGTAGCTTATATTTTACTTTCGTGGCGTAGATCGTGTTGACCAATTTTCCATGATAGACACAAGCAAACCTGATGGTAAGTGGTCGTCACTCGTGGACATGTGCAATGCCAAGGAAGTTGCATTATAGGCAATTATAATTCATTTAACACTCTTTTAGTGAAGAATCTCATGTCATTGCACAAGGAAATTTATTTTCAGATGAAAGTTAACCCACAATCCGCAGGTCCGCAGTGTCGGGTATATTTACGCTGTTACTAAAAAAATTATCCGTGTAATATATATATATATATATATATACACACACACATATATATATATATATATACAGAAAATTATTTTTTTTTCTTTAATTTTTGCCCTCAGCTTCAACTGAATAAATATTCAGTGTCTGTTTAAAAAAACATGCGTTTGATTATTGTCATTTTGTCCGTACGCTTATACAAATTGATCTCCGGATTAACCATCAATGAAGACCTAACCATAATCTGAACGAGTTGACTAATTAGGTCAGCGAGTAATTGGGGCCATCGAGTGGCCGATCGCGACTCCGAACGGGTTGTGTTAGTCGGGCGATCGATCTGCTACGGCGGACGGAATAGAACCATGACCGATGCTCGGGTCAATTAGATGCATTTCGAACGTCACAGTAGCCTAACAGCTTGTAGCACATATGATTCCAATTTGATTTTAAGATTTATTTTTAACGGTGGTCCAGGGATGTTGTCTATTAGGAAGGTAAAAAGCGTCTAAAGGCGCCCGGGAACAGGAGGGGACTGGTGTACGCAAGGTACCGGTAGGTTTATATGAGATTCCAGTATTTTCCTATGCGAGGTTCCATGCCATGCCGTATGGGTTAGTGAATACTTAGTAGGAATGCTACGCACAGGTTGTGTACCTTTTGAAGGTTAGCCGGATGGATTCTTTTTGAATACAGTTCACAATCAGATGCTTCATGACCCAACGATACGGATTCACATATTAGCTAGTTGATAGACATTCAGCATCGCCGTGCCAAGTTAATTTTCTTTTTTTTTATTTCTCGTTAATTAGCACCGTTAAAGTACTGAAAACATTGAACCATAAAATGTTATCGTCTCTCTTATATACTATGTACATACGTATATAATTAACAGGTTTGACAACTGTATCGTACTGTGATAACACCCAATCAACTTTGTAACTTCATACAAATAATCGTCCTGTTTGTTACCGATACAATAACTCACTATAGAGTTATTACTCATATTTTCAATGTGTGTTCTTACAGTCGTTTTACAAAAAACTTTAAATTTTCTTTGTACGAATATTCTGTGTTTTTTTTTACATACCACCCTGAATCAAGTTTCAGATACTTGACGTATGTATGTATACTAGTAATAACTGAACAATAGTTTTTTTCTAATAATTATTATATTACTCCTGTTAGGCTGGGTACGCATATACTTATTACTATGCCAATTATATTACTACACGGTAATCTAAAAAATATTACATTTATGCAAAGAAAACAAACCTAAACGTTAAGTTCTCATAAATTCTATGATCGATATGTGGATACATTACGTACCGAGTGAAAAGTTTCACGCATGTAGCGATATGAAATAAATTAGCATTGGATATGCGTCAAAGTGTGCATGGTGCATATTACATACATATTGAACGAGCGTGCCATCTCCATGCATAATGTAATATTAATGTTAGAAAATCATTAATTGATTGATGTACAGTGATGTACGCACGCGACCATCATTTAGATAAAGGCAACGGAAATCATATGCAGCATAAGAAGAGCTAGAAAATGAATGCAATGAAAGTTATGTTAACCAAGGGCTGAAGAACGGGTTCCCTCATGGAGGTCCACTCCTCAGGAGAAATGACCTCAATAATTGAGTTATCGTCACCATTATTACAACCTATATTGTTTTACTTAGAGATGCAGCGGATTACACCGGTCCTCCTCTAACCGGTCATCAAGTCCGGAGGCCGAGGAACGCCTTCTCAGATCCACGCAACCAGCTTTCGTCTGACTTGGAATGCCGATTGGCAGCCCACAGTCAAAAGCTCTATCTATCTATTCAATCTATCTCAACAGTTTGTGGCATCCTTAAGATGACACATAATCTTCCAATCCGACAACACCTTCAGTGTTAACTTCTAAGCGGACGCTCCTTCTTCCCTAAAGAAGGGTCGCATCCGATCAAGGCTTACAGGCCGCACGGCCAAAGCCATTTCAGGTTGGTGTTTAGTGGATAAGTGTTCCACATAACAAGCGTACCTGGTTGCGCTGGTATGCATTCACCGTCCTCCTCCCGTAAGGGGGAAACAAAAAATTAAAAAAAAATGCAGGGCTCGGCTCTCCAGTCGCAATTATAGGGATTAATGCCACAGCCCACCACGGTGGTCAATTGAAATTGAGTTAGATATTTGTTCAACGTTAAGTTGATCACTGGACACTTTTCGAAGTTTATTATTTTATCTAGGTTTTATAAACACGTGCACAGATAATGTTACTACGGTCGATAGATATTTATACATAACTAAACGACATACAATTAGACAGGTTCGTAGACTTTAAATAACTAAAGTATAATTTTATTATTATTATTTAAATAAATTAAAATTTTTTTGACTCACGCTCAAAGTTATGCTTTTAGGTGGAAATAAAAAAATGAGCAGGTATAAAGAAATAACCATAATACACCCTTAGAATGTTGAACGCGCTGCATGTTACCTAAAACAGTTTGAGTAGATCTCTCGAGAGTACCATATAAGGTGGGAATTACAACATTTTTCCAGTTTTCGCTTGTACGACGGCCCGTGTGAAAGTGTTTGATGTACGAACATCCACTGCGTTGTTTGCGACGGAAGCGCGTGTTCTATTGGCTTTCGCGGAAAAAATAACTTGTTGCTTTAATGTTCGCTAGTGTCACCATGCTTTCGTTTCGAGTTGATACGATCAGATTTCCATGTTACGGCAGACCGAGTCATCAATGGAACTTGCGGAAAAAACATCACTTATCGAAAATTTTAAGGTTTACTGCTAGATTTTAATTTCGTATTTTGATTGGTGTCAGATTTTATTTCAATAATGTAATGCACTATAGTGCGTCAGTGAGAACGATTGAGAACGATTTGATCAATTGTTCCATTCCCATAATATATTCTGAACATTGTAGTTTCTATGTATTTTTTGACCCTATAGATGACGCTGTATAATACAGTTATTAGCAAATTCGGTTGTTATAAACAGAAGAAGAAGAATATTTAAATACACTGTATAATAACTTTTTATCCTGTATAACATTAGAAAGAAATTTCGTTACATATAATTCGGCGGTCGAATATAATTATGTCGATTAAATCGATAATTTATATTTTGTACAAATTGAAGGTCGTGACACACGTTAGAGCGATGTAGCTGTTACGTTTTCTTAGCACCAATATCGTTGCATACCTAGATGGCAATGCACTCTGACGAAGAACAATACTTATTTTAAGTTTTATATGGGAGAAAAAAAAACTCATATATTGATTATCCGTGTGCATGTTATTTACAAATGCTTATTAAATTAGTATTGATTTACTTTGCAATAATCCGCAAGCACAATGTATGATGGTATATATGCATGGTACATGCATAGAAGCTCCCTCCTTCTCATAAACCAAAACATGCAATTATGATAAATAAAAGTATATACCATCATACATTATGCTTCCGGATTGTTGCAAAGTAAATTAATACTACTTTAATAACAATTAATTTCCGCAAAGTAACACCTGATACTATCAACTATAACAAATGGTTTATGCTTATGTTTTGTTGTGTTTTAGGTTAGAGGGGATACCTATTTTGAAAAAGTCCACGTGTTTGTTAAAAATAATAATATTAATATTTTCACACAAGTTTGAAGAAAGTGGAGTCATTCTTTATACACTTTAGTATCCTTATCAAAGTAAGTGAATAAGAATATCTATTAAACAATCCAAACGTTGAATAGTTTTACTGCAAATATGCGCACATCGTACACACAACCTCTTTTTTATTGCAAATAGCCGAAATACGAGCAGACGAGCCATCTGATGGTAAGTGGTCACCAACTCCCAAGGACATTAGTAATACAAAGGTACATTTGATGTGTTGTTGACCAAGAAATAAGAACAAAGAAAGAAGCTACTTATATAAGGTTACATGAGGTACTTATATAACCTTAAACTACGTGCTTATATAAGATAACATTGATATAACTTATCCAGCGTTTTTCCTTACTACATGGATACACTAGGGCATTAGCGGCTGGCGCGGTATAACGAGGCTACTTTTTTTAGCCAAACAAGTTCTTCCCCGGGATATAGATCCCAAATTGGAAGCGCGGCAAGTACGAGTTGCGCGACTAATGCGGCTTCCTGCAACAAACTAGATATGTGAAGCAATAATTGGCTGGTGTACAACGTGTCAACTAGCAACTAACATTATTGAAGATTTTGAGGTATCGACGTACCTACTGTGCAACTGGGACGATCGCTTGAAATAGCTTTGTGTTTGGATATGAACGTCATACTTCCAAAGTTCGAAATGCTCGGAATGGATCCATTACTTTGCTGTAAAAATCTTGCTGCGACTAAAGATAAAAGTGGTCAAAGCCCTCTCTGGGATCATTGTCACTGTAACCCCGCGTCGATGGAACTGCTCAGGGGTCGAACCAGGGCAGTGATTTTCATTATCAAGATTCTTATAATAATATATATAATTTCCTCTCCGTGTTCCACTCGGCGATATACTTCCGTACTTTTACGATTTCGCAGCAGGCGACCATATCTTTCCATTTACACAAGGTTTACACCAACGTAACCTCTATTATTGGTGGTAATAAAACTTCGCTTTCAGCTCGATTATAACGCTCGCTTTAAAAGCCATTTGCAGCACTTGTCGAACGTGAGCAGCGTTCCACTCGGCCCAATAGCAACGATAACACCGTATTCCCTTCATGTCAAATTCTATATAGATACTCACCGAGCTACGTTCGGTGAACAGCTGTATCAGCTAGGCTTTGAACCAAACACTTACTTATCGGTCTATACATAGAGGACACTCTACTCATAAAGATTATTGTGTAACATAATATAAAATACTAGTCTGATTAAGACCTTAGTGTCTCGCCCAGGGACCACCTTACGATAGACCTGTTAATGTTCAACACGAAGATATTTAATTAAATACGAGTCCGTGTAGTATGACAGGCGTATGTCAGTGTCCACAATAGTATTATCGTCGTACCCACCGGACCGGAGTGTTACATAAAACGAAAGCCACGATACCACTATAAGAACGAGATACGGTATTATTTAACAGAGAAACGTTGACGAGATGATTAGTGAAACTGTAGGTACTCGTATGTATGTGCGGCTCTTTGATACACCTGCTTTCTTGTATTTATAGAGTAGGTAATTATTTTGATAATGGCATTGGATCGCCGAAAAAACTAAAACGGGTTAGATAACGATTGCATGATTGGACGGTGTTGTTATCAATGTAGTGATGCATGCGTTGGAACTGGTTCGGTGTTGCCGCTCAACTCGGTGTATTGATTGTCCTAAAATCTCAGCCGACTACGGCCTATTTATTAACTGTGCACTCCGGGGCCCAGTCCACCGATCAAAGAATAGAGCGTACTGAAAAGAAACTTGTTTAAAAATCAATGTTATAGTTTAATCAAATTGGATATTTAAAATGGTGATGAAAAATATTTTTTTGTAGTAAATCCATAACAAAATTCGTCTTTCCTATTTGCATTCTTACAAATAGAAATGCAATGACGGCTCTTTTGGGGTTGGACATGTCCATGGGCGACAGTAACCACTTTACATTTGGTAGCCCTTTTGCTTTTTCGTCAGTCTTTAAAACTAAAAAAACGATATTTATTTATCAATTTCACTTTTGTAGCGATATAGGAAAACAAGTTTTAAGACATATGCCTGCAACAAGTGGTCCTACTCTTCCTGAATAGGATACTTGTACTATTATAAAGTAATATAAATTATCAAATAAATCAAAACTAACATTTACATATATGGGTTTGTTTGTGCGCGTGTATGCGTGTGCACATGTGTATGTTTAAGGAGTAGTGAGTACATATTATATTATTTCCATTTTAAAAGTTTCTCGATGGCATTATATCTTAATGATTAGGGCCCAGGTCTCTACAGTCGCAGTTATACAAAACTTAATTTATTTTCTATTGACGACAGAACGCATATTTTTGTTTATTGTAAGAATACAAAGAAAGTAAACTAGGCGCCACATCAATTTGGGAAGTGCGCGGGCGCAGGTGCGGCGGCAACGGCGCGTTTAGAAAAAACGAAAGTTACAGTTGTCATGTGAGCACTTTCCAAAGTTTGGTTAAAACTTGGCTTTAAATCAAAAGAATCACCGCCAATTCGCAGCATGTACTCTTATGAATTGATGTTTTAAATGACTCTTTTACTTAGTGACCAAACTGTATTCTTATTTTTTTCTATGAATTTATTTAATGAGAACTGTTTGCTGCTGAGTCTGATAATTTCAACAGAAACTTATGCCTACCGTCTATTTTAGATGATGCTATTCTCATCTCACATCGAGTCCACGGCTAAACTGATCCTAAATCTTTTCAATCCAGCGATATTTTCAAGTTTCCATCTTGCCGACCTTGTAGTAGTGACTTTATCTGCCGAGCGGAGGTTCTGCTTCCAGCCGTATATTTTTTATATCCGGATTCAAGCCAGGTTCAAATTTCATCCGTTACTTTTAAACTTCAGAAGTATTATTAATACGTCACGTATATTTATTGCAATATACGTTTCAGCAATCAGTTGAATTTCAAGTAATTCGTTTATGTTCTTTATTGATTGAACATAATGACAGAAAACATAGGTTTGGATAATTGGTAAGCGCAATACGGTGGGTGGTCTCGTTGCTTATTACTATTTACTGAACGACAAAAGTAAGTGTTAGTTTAATCTTACAGTGTAACCGCATGCAACAGCCAATGTTTAACGAATGTGAAGCGAATTAATACATTTATTACAGTAATAAATGCCACATCTGCGTAGCGACACAGCGATAAGAGCCTCCGTCGGCACCGCCGCTCGGTCGCTGCGGGGAAAGTGAACATTTGTTAATGCTAGCCATTTATATATCAGTTGTATTCCAGTTACTTACTGCTGTAATTATAATAAATGCTTAACGTTTGAGTGATTTAGCTTAAAGCACCTTACAACACGCTAGAGCTAAGACCTATCGACCCCATCTGAACAACCGGCATTGGTGTAAGTTCTACGGTTTTCCAGACGTTTCTTATCTGGTACGTGAAGATTGTGAAATAAAAGTGTTTCCACGGTCTTATGACATGGGGCTTTCGAGCGGGTCCAATGTCTGCTTTTTCGCTGTGTCCGCGATGTTATGACGAAAATCAAATGGGCTAATGCATATTGCATCAAATGTTTAAAACAGAAATACAATATTTGTGTATTTTGGTATGTATGTTAATCATACATACGGCGTGGTGGAAAGTTTGAACCGGTCTGAGCGATATTTGTGTTTTAATTTAGTGGTAAAACATTTAATGTTTTTTTTAATATATAGTCGAAAAAACATCCAGACGGTGGTGCGCGATGGATGGTTCGTAATCACGGCCTTTGAATTGTTTAATCACTCTCTTCCTAAATAGTCGACGAAGAATAGATTAGATCTACAGCTTTGTATCTATATGCTGTATGTGAAGCATTACATTTATTTTACAAAGTATTATGATGACGATATCAATACATAAGTAAAATCACAAAAACTTTAATAATATTCTTGGATGTTGTACTGTTGATCTAACGACTAAAATGTTCGACTACAATTTCATACACTTTAATAAATAGAAAGATAACATTGAAAACTCACTATACAAATGTACTGCTGGCATGGCACCTTCCGGCGTCACTTAATATTCCGGCGGATTTGGTAGCTACGCGACCACCTGCGCGTGCGCAGCGAAAGTAGATATTTGTCAATAGCTAGTGTTTGCAGTACGCGGCTTGTCCACGGCGCGTCACCGATCGCGTAATTATTTACCACACCCCTACGAGTATAACTAAATGCTTCAGTGCAGCTCAGCACGGTGTAAATAGTTGTATATAATTATTTTAAAGGGAAATTGAGTCAATTTTTCAACAAATGTTATTTTGTGTAAACAGTTGCGAGGTTTATGATTCCGGAACCTTATATGGTTACAATAGCGTCCTTACATGGAACATCGTCAACTTATAATTCCATTGTAAACATTTAATTTGTATCCATAAAACATCCCATACACACTGCTCCAAGCGTAATAAATTATACTTGTTAACAAAAGTAAAGGTTATTATTATTTTTGTTTCAGGTAAGAAAAAGAGTGAGAAACATACAGACAAGGGGTACAGAAAATGATTGGTAATAACTTTAACACATTTTACAAAAAAAAAACAAAAGCTTTTTCAGGTTTAGAGAATGATATAAATATAAAGCTCATTTTAAGTATTGATAGTGAAACATCCATCAAATCTATACATATAATAAAACTGATCGGTTTCGTAAATTGAGGATATATGAAAAATATTAGGGGACTTTATTAACGCAATAGAACCCAAAAAAATAGCAATTAGAATTTTTGTCTGTGCGTTTGTGCGCGCTCATCTCAGAAACGGTTTAACCGATTTCGCTTTGTTTTTCACTAATGTATTGCAGTAAGCATCACTTAATACTTAAAATTTGTTTAATTGCAATCTGTCCATAAATAAAAAAGTTGTAAATGAATTTAAAATAATGTAAGTACTATTTCTTAGCGCAAGGCATTGTTTTTCCGAAGCGAAGCGAGGGCGGTTTGCTATTCATAACATAAAGTTACTCGAAACAACTTATTTCACGAGTTAGCAAGTGTGGAGTTTTTTTTTTCTTTGTTTTTCTTATTATTGCTTATATTGTTTATCAATATAAAAGTTTTTAATTAGAGTGTAAGTGTTAAATAAAACCCTGGAACTATTAGCGCACTCTTCATTTGGCTTCCTCATCGATCGATTAATTGATCGATCGCTTACACACCTTGTAAAATAATCCACAACTGGGATGATGGTCAGGAGGAAGATCACTCGACTGCCATTAAAGCATTAATGTGTCACATCTCAGTTAACACACAAATATTGGAGAACGACAGTGAAAGTGTGTAATTTCACTTAAATAGTTAATACACTTCTCCATTCCCCGCGATGCGGCACAAGTCAGCATTTAGATCGTAACGACAGTTATCGCTTTCTACAAAGAACGGCCCGTAACGACGACGCCAGTGTAACATGCATCGCACTGGCGTCACTAATGGTCGCGTACGTTTTCATGAATCATAGGCAATTAATTTATTTGTTCTCCTTCCTGTCGCTTTTTGTCTCTTTCAGATTTCTCCTTAAGTAAGTGTTCTTATTAGCTCGGTTTGGTGTTCTAAGAAAGCTGCAGAAGGTGGTTTGTGATTGGTTTGAAACTTATTTATTTGAGTCTGGCATATTAATTATGATTCAATGTGTGTTATTACATGCATCGGTGAAAGAAAACACAATGAGTAGGTATATAAGTCTTGCCGGGAGGATGAGGAGAAATATTGAAAAGAAAGTCGAATTCTACGGGGAAAAACTTTAGGTTATGACGGATTTTTCCCTGCTAAAACCTCCTTAGCGGCCATCTGGAATATATTGGGAAACATCGTGTGAATGCACTGGTTCCTCTCATCTCTCTAGATAACGTTGGAACGAACATGACAATGAAAAAATAAGGACAGGGCGAGAGGCGTATGTATAACTGTAGAAGCAGTCAAAATTACTTTTAGTCATTACAATATAAAATGTATTAAGACGACACAGAGGTGATCCGGAGTCAGCGTAAAGGCGATGCAGCATTCATTTATGGTAGTGATGGTTTAAGTATTACACGGTGTCCATTCCGTTTACTTGGACCTTATAATCTATGAAATTTAGTTTTGTGTCCCCAATAGTTCTAAATATTTTGTAAATGTAATAAAAATAAACTTTTACACACTCACATCCCCGCACTAGGATTCCCTTTGGTGGCGTGGACATACACAAAATATGACTTTACAAACACCCATGACCCGAGAACAAACATTTGTCTGTCACATGATCGAGAATCAAATCCGGGACCCCTCGCTCGGCACGCAGGGTCACTACCAACTTGGTTATGCGGTCGTCGTGTATTGTGAAGGCCTTAAGTTTTATTCTCTTCGTTTCGTTTAAAAACGTATCTCATGTTTTACATGGATATAAAGTTGTAATCATTTTGTCATCCATCGCTATTTTTCCAATTTTATTATGTTTACAATTATACCTAATATGACCCGCCCACCTAGTAGACTCTAAAGAATCGACTTTCATTACAGATACCCATCTTTCCGATAATTTACAGATACGTAAATCACTTTTTGTTCTTAGACTTTCTTTCGAAACTTTCTTCAATGTTAATTGATTGCCGCTTTACTGGAAGAACAATTGTAGAACTAAGTGCGAAACCGACAAAAGAAACCACATTGTAATTGCAGGGGACAGGCGATATTCGTTCCCAGGCTCTCACGTTAATTTCTAAGAATTTAGCCTTATTGCCTTTTGATTTGTGGTCGAGCAGTTATTGTTGATTTGTGCTCAGAGCTCACACGTCGCTATTAAGTAAAAGCTATTGAGTGTAAATTAGGGTCGTGAATTGCTGACTTACACACAAACACACATCACACAGGGGGCTATTTCTTCACTGGATTATTCGATATCTTATGACATGCACTTTTTATTTTCTTAAATATATAATACTTACTTCTATCGGTTACATTTCAAGATAAAAGCAATAAGTTCCACTGTTTTGATTGTTGATATTGTTTATTAAACGTTGTGTTTGCGCCACAGAGCATACAATTACTGTGTGGGAATTTACTGCTTTGACAAAACCTGAATAATAAAAACCATAAAGACTCGTTGCGTACTCAGTTTTCAAATGCGATAATGCAGTAATATTCCTGTTTGTCTAGATAATACAATAAAATGTATGGCAGCATAAAACAAACTGCCCTCTGATCAGTTACCTCCTGGCGCTGTAAACATTGCCTTGTTTGGATTAAATACTTTCAATCGCCGTCGTCCGCTCCTAAATAATTTTCTAAGCGCAAACGCGGGAATCGAATCGGCACCAATGATAATTAGATTAGTCTACCAGTTAAACAAGGTTTTGCTCGCTTTTGGAAAACAAGTAATCAGGCTGAGTGAAATGGAATTAACCAATTATGCCGTGACGGAGCCGCGGAGGCTTGCTCCGCCGCCGTTGTTGATTTAGGGTCACTTGGTCACATTCTATTAGCGATTAGGACTACTTATAGGATTTAACACAACCGTCATTCGTTCATTGATAATGTGGGGGGTATTATGGAAAATATATTGCTGTTTTCTAAGTAGTGACTTATTTTCAATAAATTGGTCTAACTACATTATAGATAAACTGAATCCATCTGTGATTAGTATTAATATAACAGCTTTTAAAGTATGTTTGATGGGTTTTTATTATAATTTACACAATTTATTTTGGAATGTTTGTTCTTTACTTATAATTATATTACATTATTTATAGTTAAATATAATGACGATATCAACTATCTTCCCAGTACCAGGGTGCCTC
This sequence comes from Megathymus violae, assembly GCA_003671415.1. Classification (NCBI taxonomy): domain Eukaryota; kingdom Metazoa; phylum Arthropoda; class Insecta; order Lepidoptera; family Hesperiidae; genus Megathymus; species Megathymus violae. The sequence continues at coordinate 16,854,233 of PDGT01000001.1, forward strand.
GTGTTGCGGAAGCCGTCAGAAAATACTTAACTATGAATAACCAGCGGACCCGTCCTACTTCGTTCGGTTTTGGCAATTCATTATATATTACCATGATTTTTAAAAATTTATTCATATTTTATATAGCCTATCATCTGCACAATCATGTGTTCTCACTACATACCAATTTTCATTAATATCTGGACATACAGAGAAGCTCAAAAGATTTATATAGTATCAGAGATATAGATAATTTCCGACATCACAACATCCAAGACTAACAATAAATAATACTAGTCAATCAGTTAAGTAACCTAGTGCGAAGTTGGATCCTGTACCGGCCATTGCCGGCCATCTAGCAGGTGATAAACTCAGGAGAAATCAGCTGTATCACACAGGCAGACAAACACTCGTTGAGCGTACCAAATTTTTTTATGTATATAGTCAACAAAGGAATAGATTTGCGTCCGAAACACTAAAGGCATCGCCGACGCGTTGCTAGCGAAACTGATGAAGGGGAAGGCGATTATTGTTCTCCGTCGACCGCAAGTAACTGTAAAAAATATTATCTATAAGTACATGTTACGTAATATAAGTAAAGTGAGTTTATAAATGAAGTGCAATGATGATTTATATGTCTATTAGTTGTTTGGGTGTGTCCCCTAATTCTAGTGCCTTATCTATATACTCGCATTTTATCGCAGCTCCACATGTCATAGCGGCATCACGCGCAAGCGGCTAATTATATACCTACCAGATAAGATTCCGGTCGCCATTAAAAAATAAAAGTGATCCGTCAACCGTCGATATCGAAAGTGGCGTGTCGTGCGCGCGATTTACGCCATTTTCACATGCCCATGGAAGGCGAACGGTAAAAGCGCGGAAAAAAGGGAAAATGACGGATCATGTAATTTGTGAGAGTTAACCCGTAGACGGGTCGGTCCGCTCCACGTGTGATTCAACGGCAGCGATACAGGTATTTGCTTTCAGAGTAGACGGATTTCAATTTTCTTCAATGTTTAGATGCGTAATTTGCGCGCTTGCTTTCGTGTCGACTAACGAACGTAGATATATCAAGATTTCTAAAGTACATTCAGTTTGCCATTGATCGTTCGTGATTCGATCGTCACCACTAGACTACGATATTTCAAACCAAATATAAATTAAAAGGCATAATGATTGATTTTTTAAAACCTGTTGATGAACGCCGCGTTGCGATCATTAATCACATAAATTATTATCGACGTACGAGTCTATTGATAAAAAAACTTAAATGTTTTTAAGGCCTAAATCGCCCGTTTCGTGAGAATTACATTAAATTCAACTACTAGTAATAGCCCATATAGACATATGTTTAGAAAATCTTTACGGGTTTTGATGTAAAAACAAAACAACAGTGAAAAGTTCGCCGCGCTCTTTTCGACCGTTTAGCCACGAACCCATAATTCCGAGCCGAGCCGTGGGACATTGTAATGAGTTACGGCTAAATTATTCACAGAAGTTCCAGTGAAGTCTAATAATATTGCAGTGCCACTAGCTAATGTAACTCATGACTTAGGCTAGTCGAAGCATAAACGACCACTCGAGCGGCAACCGATAAGTAAATCACAAAGTTACGCTGCTTCCTACTTACAAAGCCACACTCAAAAGTTACAATGTTGCAGACTCGTGCTCGGGTTGTTGACGGGAGACGGTTTTGTCAGTGAACTTTGTGGCTGATATGTTGCTCGTTTTCACGCTTCGCTACTCACCGCTACAGATGGTCCTTGTCGTGCGACTACGTTCAAGTAGTACTAATAATGGCAGAGATGGCTTTGTGGTTTGAATGTTGGTCTCCCTTCACTGGGATCGAAGCGTACACAAACGGTACGTGAGTATTTCATATTCATTAGCAGTTCCTTCGGTCAAGGTAATAATTGTGAAATAAATATTGAGGCGTATTTGTGTGCAAATCCACCTGTCGCAGTTGGTTAGCTTGGTGGTTTGTGGTCTTTACGTGAGGTCTTTGTAAGTGGAAACCTGAACCCGGCAGTGGGACAGGTCAAGCATTTGATTGGGACAAAGTTGTCGGATCCATATCCGACTTTAATACCATTTATTATATAAGTCGATAAATAACTCTCACAATCTCGCGCTAGTATTCCCCGCGCTGCAGATGGCATGGACGTACATAACTATCACGACAAGTGTACCCGTGAACCGAGAACAAATATTTATCTGTCATATAAATGTCCGCCTAGCGGGTAATCGAACCCGAGACTCCTCAGTCAGCAGGCAGGATCACTACCAACTAGGTTGTCAATACGTATGATTAATGGAGAATTTGGATCTACTTTTACATAAACATAATATTCTATGGAATTAGAATTATAACCCATGACGCGTGGTGTGTGTAGCCATGCCCTCACGGAGGAAGTGCTTTGTGTTTGTCGCGGTGTATGACCTATTGTCCAGTATTTTACGAGGTCAGCGAACCTCGTTAATTACATACGAGATCAAATGATTCTCTCGCGTATCTACATTCCGCGAAAATTGGATAATTAGCTGCGGTTCGTCATTAATGTTTAATTTTTGATCGAAATTTTAAATTTGTTAAGGTCTAAGCGACAAGTGTATCTTAGCACGATGGGTTTAGATAATGACATGGCAATTTGTTACAGACTACAGACAAGGCATGCCGAAATTACTATCGTGATCATATCACATCGAAACCCAATATCACTATGCCTTTGCTTGATCCCAGGAGTCGGGTCTAATTTCATAATAGATGAGTTAAGGAATTTGGCTCGTGAGTGAGTGTAAAAAAAATAAAGATGTCGTTTAGCTTTCACTTGTTGTGCCAATATTTGGGCTGTCATTTGTTTTTTTATATGACTAGTCGACAAAAGAACAAACAAGACACCTAGTGAGAAGTAATCACCTACGCCCATGGACGTCAGTATGTAAGTACCGCGATTAAACTGGTTTGTATAGTGCCCAGTGACTTCAAATAGGGGGATCATTCGCCATAGCCTCGTGCGTTGTTCAACATGGTACACCAGAGTGCAACGGAGGTTGGCTCGGGCTCAAGATTGGATAGAGCCTCTTAAAGTAATAAATTTATTGTTATTCTATTTCGAAGTTAGAAGATATTCTGTTAATCCTGACACTATATGTTATTGTAATAGAATTGTTCTTTAGGAAATCTCTTACCCAAGAGTTCCTCATGACGTTCTTCAAGGTGTAGGAAGTCAGTTAATCAGCAAGTAGCCAACGTGGTATATCATAGTCTTTAACTTCACTCTTTACATTGCGAGAGAAAAGTCGAGCCCAACAGTGAATTAATAAATGAATTAAATTATCGTCAGGCGGTTCCTTTCAAAAAGATATACCGAAGAGAATATCGCAAGATAAAGCGTTCAAGATAACGGTTGAAACGTATTCATAACGTGAAATCAATGAAAATACTACATTTAACATTCTCAAATGCATCATGTAACCACTAATCAATACCGCTACACTGGAAGCTTTTGTAGTTTTGTCACATTGATCGATCAGCGATGTCCAGTCAAGTTCACATGCCATTCACGGTGCTATAAATGAAGATATTATTGTCCGGACATTACGAGCCCGTTCAGTTCCCCGTTACCCATTCGCATTTGACAGAGCTTGATTTATAACTCATTCATTCGCTCCTCGATCGTGTAAGAACGGTGTCTGTTATTACGCAACTGGAATGACGAACGCAAATAGCTTAATGGATTGGTTCGATTTAGGCTCAGCCTCTCTACCATCTCTCTATTCATCAAGCATCGGGAGTAGATTTGGCAACATCCTGCCTGTGGACAATTCCCATATGTCTTGATGGTAAAGGACTTTTCTTTGTTTTGCTCACTAGGAAGGTAAATTATTCACATAATAACGCAGAGAATCATAGAGCAGTTGTGCAAGAGTGTGAACGATGATGGTATCTTCTTTGTTATCGGACTGTTTAGGAACAATTAAGAGATGTAGAATCGTTTGAAAAAAACTACGGTATACACGTTCCCTGCGATTTGACAATACATAAATTACCATTTCGTGTGCCGAACACTGTTATTGTCCAATACAGTTTTAATTGAGATCGTCCCTGGCACGTAAGGTAACGTGATTGTGACGCACCTGGAACCGAGCGTTCGCATGTCCACCGACGATTACCAAGTCCGTTTTAATGGCCGCGTCATTACCGCCGGCGGAGTGACTTCCAGCTGGGGAGACATTTGTTCAATTTCACTAAACGACCAATGCCATCGTCGGTCGCGTGTTTCAACTGAATTGACAGTTTTTCCCAACGTTTAAGTGTGAAATGAGTCGGACAGTCCGCCTGATCACGAGGTCAATGCCACCCGTGGATCGTAATTAAACTTGTTAAGGTAACAATGAGATATTTTGTTATTAAATTGGACTTAAAATTATACCGCTTCATAATAATGCACTAAAATATACGTGACCGTATATTTTAATGAGATCCACAATGACGAGTTACGAAATGTTTAGAAAATAATCCAATTCAGAATGTAGTTATACGCATCTAATTTAAATATCCATCATTCCATCAACTTTTCAAGGTATCCTCCTGCTGCAAATAGGTCTTCCTTAGATACGCTTTCTGATTGGCCGTGAACTTCTGCATGCAATGTAATATAATATAAATTTATTATACACCGATAAAATCGGAACTTCAACGGAAGAGACAAAACAAATAATGTACGAAAATATTGGTTGTGAAATTTTTTTATCGACACACACATTATACACAACGCCTAGTATGACAGCAATCGAAGTGTCTTGAATAGATAGTTACTTATACAGGCCGTGATAATTAACAGGTTTAACTTGTTGAGATAAGTGTGCACATATCGCATAGAGACCTGCGCTGTGCACTCCAGCAGGTACAAACAAAGACGCAAGTGCAAAACGATACCCTTTTCGACGTGAGTTGGGAGCTCACTCGAACGCCTCCGGCAAACACTACAGCCCGCGTCCCCGAGCCTCGACAAACTAGTTCTCGCCGAGACACTCGGTCGAGTGATGCTCGTCTCTTGTGACAAGCAATAGTTTAGAAAAGCGCTCATGGCTTTGTGATATGTTTATAATGCGATCACGCGTTGTTGACGCCGTTTAACAAACGTTGTTGGTAACAAACAATCACAAAGGATGATTTTAAAATGAGTTTGTATGAATAAAATTGAACTGTAACGGACAGATATATCGATTCTCATTATATATATATATATATATTTAATGCCATTCCATCCAATGCTTTGTTGCTGATATTAAGACCAAAACAAATTATGATGTAACCTGTTATATGTAACTTATATCAAGGTCAGTGTCAATGGGAATCAAGGTCAATGGGATAAAAAGCTTACAGCGTTAAAGTCTAAGGCTCAAACAAGGATGTTTACAATTGTGGGTTTTCGGGTAAATTTCCTTTAGTGGGTAATTTGTACACAGTAATCTACTTTCTGTTTTTCTCTGAACTAATTCCACCAGATTTGCAAGTATGATAAATGTGGTATTCCAGCAGCCCCACGGAGTTGAACGGCATATTCAATGATAGGAAAAATGGGTTAAATGTATGTAAGCTTACATGGTAAATAATTGAGTGGGCTTCTAATCCTACAACCATTCAGTAAGAAGTGCCTATCGAAGCGGAACAAGTTGACAGTTTTGTCGTCCTGTAACATTTTATTGGCTAGAACAATAAGTAGAAATTTCTATTTTATGCAATTCCTTTGGCATTAAAATCTCATCAGATTGAGTCCATCGCGTTTGCTGTTGGCTTGTCAGAAAAAATAAACATATCACTATGTTAAATTTAATTCCCTCAGCTGACGAGGCACAACGCTCGCTGCGACGCGCGACTCCCGGCTCATTCAATATCGCCGGCTGGGTGCTCTTATTGTCCGATTCGATGTATGCAGGACGATGATTTGCAGGAGCGAAGAAGTGCAATTTCGTAGATACATATCGCTTAAATAGGTTTTTTGTAACAAATAAAGTATTCTTCGAGGAAAAACAAATTAACGTCACGCACCGACGGACTGACGGATTTAATTATATACCTACTTTGTAAAGCAAAAACTGCTCGCGTGCGTCCTGCGTGCTTACGAGCCACAGTTTCAATTTGCGCATTCGCTCAGAGCTCGTCTCATAATGTTTATGCATCTTGACTAATTGTGTTCGGCTGTGCTTGCGTTTGAATGAGTTCTGTGAATTGCGTAATGCGACTATATAGTTTTTGACAGATTTGTATGACAGATGACACTCTAGTGGACTGTAGGAGGACTTGAAAAATTATAATCTTTTACCAGCTAGGCAAGTCAAATACGTGTATCCGGCCCATCATAAAGATGTTTCTTACGGGAAATCTTACTTTCTTCTGCTAAAAGGAATGTAATGTGGCATTTACGCCATATGTGTTGATATTGTTGGCAATCTACCATGCGTACCAACAAGGGTATGTCATACCAGCGAGACAGCCGTCTTAAAATTCCGTAACATAGAGTATTCACCCGTCATCGTTGACTAGTGATGAGCCGGCTCGCGAGCCACAAGCCACAAGCTACATCAGCATTCGCACGGCGCGCACTCACTGAATAACAATAACGTACGTTTGTTGAACCATCGGTCGAGGGCGCGCGCCGGGCATCGCAATGGATTGCGCTGTGCTTCTTATAGGGTTGACCTTTTTGGCAGATTTTAAGTTTTTTGCATTGACAGCAATCAAGCACGATACTTATAACCGAGTCTAATAAATATTAGTCTTCACTATGAAGGAACTAGGTAAAATTTTTTTTTAAATCTGTAATTTTTAATGTAGTGTTGAATATTACATTATGATAAAGGCTGCAGCATACCTGAGACATCTTTGTAATGTTCTCAAAGGGCTGCGAAGTCTGTTAATATATATGGCCATCGTCGTCGACTTTGGTGTAATGACTTATGATGTTATTTATCACTGAACCAACTTACCTTACAACAGAACAAACTCAAGGTATTCTTATGATTTCCCCATGCGACAAAGGTTTGGTATCTAGGGACCAACAAAAGTATAGGAAGTTCTTAAGTTGAAGAAGGAACGACGGAATTATGTGCCCTCTAAGGCACGGAAACTCTTAAGAAATTTAGCTACTAAATGTCATTTCCAACCGCACCTGTACTCGATTAACTCGGTCGACCACTTATGCTCGCAAGCCATGAGAATGCTTCGCATAATGGCCATCAGCCTCTACATTCTGTAAAGAAACCAGATCTCGGCACCGGTTATAGATTGTGCTGAGGAGTTCCTGTCTAACCGATTTAAGCAGAACATTGGGCACTTAGACTTCATCACCAGTTACCATCAGATAGGATTGAAGTCGAGCATTAACTTATTTTATTAAAAAAAAATATTTTGGATTGGTCGACCGCTGATCCCTAATATTTTATGAGTTCGAAGTTTATGAAGTATTAATTTTTTTTACATAGAATAATTTAATGCTCGACAACAATCCCACGTGATGGAAAGTGGTGAAGTCTATGATAATGAACGCACTAACTTATAACGCCTATTCACTCTCCTCTTGAAGACACCCACATCGTATGTAACCGGGAACACCGACGCGGGCAAGTTATTCCAGTCCTTTGCGGTGTGCACAATGAATGACGACGCAAACCGCGCCGTCCGTGCAGGTGGTACGTTCACTACGCAAGGATGGATACACGCCGTACGTCGAGTTGTTCGATGGAGGAACGACGATGGAGGAATTGTTTCAAACAACTCCTGCGCACACTCTCCAAAATGTATCCTATAGAAGACTGAGAGGCTGGCAACCCTGCGCCTGTGCTTAAGATTTTGCAGATTGGTTCCGACCAGATCTGGGTCACCAATGAGTCTCTTTGCACGCCTCTCCATCGAGTCCAATTTGAGCTTTATACAGGGATTTGGAGCTTTATACAGGGATTTGGAGCTTTATACAGGGGATGGATTTGAGCTTTATACAGGGTTAAAAGCTGATTCGGTGTAATTCTTTGTATTTAAATATTAATAAAATATGAATCCATCACATTAATATTCCAACATGCATCGAATGCAGGCTGAATATAATAAAGAAACAAAGTTAAAAAAAAATGTCTTACGTCCGAAAGTCAGAGGCTAGATTTATATGAAAAGAGAAAAAACTTGATTACGCAACGAAGAACACCCGCCGTAGTGACATATTCCAACTTTCTCCGTTATCGCGTGTGAGCAGGGACTTGTGCCACCGATGACGGCGAGCGAAGTCAATGGAGATATCGTCTCGAACTCAAACCGATCGTGGCTGATAAAGAATGGGGTGATACAAGAGGTGACTTGATTTTAACATTTAAGAGTAACTAACCATACTGGTTTAGATGATGAGCAAACGAGCTTAAGTTAGATTCACGGCCTGGACATTTATGTGCGTTTGGTCTCCCGAGTTGTCTGTTTCATGCCGTCAGCGACAGAGATACATTTTGGACACTGGTGAGTGTGGGGAAGAATTTAAAACGCCCTTAAAAATTTGCCGGGATTCAAACTTACGCATCATGATTCCAAAAAATTAAAAAAAAAATCGTTAATATTGATAGAACAGAAGTAGTCGATGTGAATAATTAACGAATCAGCTGTGTTGTGTTAAACATAAAACTACAGTTAGTCGTTGATCTGTGCACAGTCTAACAATGTACGGTAACAATTCCTTAAGAGCGTTCACATTCTATTTAACAGCCGTACGCACCTCATGACCTTCCTGGTTCCCATCGAGCCGGATAAGAAATCGAATTCATGTTCCTACGAGTGAATTTCAGAACTTTGAACCCTGTCACGATTATCCAGCCGGTCGGCGGTTGACCTGTGGGCTGGAGAGACGGAGGCCTGCATTAAGAAAACATCCAAAAAAAGTCAAAAGGCATATTTACATAGTCTCGTGTAGAAATGATTAATTACAACATCGATTTATTTAATTTTCCAAAATATTGGTGTTTTACATTATATTAACTTAAAAATTCTGTTAATGTAAACCTCGAGGTGACGAAATAAATACTTGTGCATGAAAACAAGATTGTTAGTGTAATTATTATAAGGATTATGAAGTTATAATAGTCTACGAAAGGAAGTCCTAGAAAGTTAATTCTGAATGTGATATTGTTTCAATTCATATAATCTTCGTCAAATAAACAATTTCTTTATTACAATTTAACTTTACGGTTCAAATCAATCATATTTGACACGGAAATGGCAATAATGGTGATATAAATTATAAACTACACATGATATACGATATGTTCGATATACGATACCTACGGAACGTTGTCAATATCAATAGTTGTTTGTTAAAAGATTTACTTCAACAATTAGCTGATTATAGTTCATGGACACACTTGGCGTATTTTGGCTTTTGTACTGGCTTTGATACTGTCTTAGATCAAAGTTCGTTTGAGACCGAAAATTATAGAGACTTTTTTTACATTTATTATTATTTTAATATGTTATACAATCCCACCAGATGGTGATCAAGTCTCTAAGATGTTGACTGCATTAATTATAAAAGCCTATTCACTCTCCTCTCGAGCACGCCCAAGTAGTCGGGAACCCCGACCCGAGAAAGCTGTTCCAGTTCTTTGCAGTGCGAATGACGAAAGAGGACGCAAACCGCGTCCTCCGCAGAGGCACGATGTTCAAAATATTGAAGTGCTTTCAATTCCAACCCATAACATGGCACTTTCGCCGTGGACACCTCGAGATAAATAACATCATTGCGGAAGTGCAGTAGGTATACTCGATGTACTTTATCATTTTTACACACACACACACACACACACACACACACACACACACATACTATATTCGTTCGGTATTGTATTGCCGTTGTTTTTGACCTTCAACTTTAAATAGTTACTTTATATCTATTAATTCCTAAGTGCAGATTAATTATTAATGTCTTTTGAACAAGTTGGCAACCCTAACCGTAAAGGTACTTTATTTAGTTCATATTCATCCCAGTGGTTAAGTAACAATCAAATACGTTCGACGGTTGCGCAACAGGTGGACGCGGTTAACCGTTGTCGGATGAGACGCTACCAGCCGTGGTGTAATTACATATCTGCAAGCGATCTGGAGGTCCAAGGTTCGGTCAGACGTTCTCGTTACATCACTCCGAGGAATATCTTCAGTGGATATTTATCGTTTATGTAATAAAATGCGATGCAAACGTTTGCTGTGTTTAAATAATGGTTATTGGGATCTGAAGGCAATATGTAAACGGTTATCATATACCCATCACGGATTTCATTTCGTTTGGAGTTGATGCTGGAACAGAAACACTTCAATTACATTCAATTTTATATTACCACAATCTTAGACTTTTCAAATGTTTGCAACGCATCGGTTTTCTTATCGGTTAAGCTGCAAACGCCAAGCAATCCCCTTGCTACTAAGTAGCTCCTAAACCCACGGTTGTCCTTATCTAATTTTAAATAGGACTATCGTCTAACTAAAGTAAGCTAAGTAACTACATTTCAATTCAAGAGTGTATAACTACATTTCAATTCAAGAGTGTATAGGCTTCTACCACCTAAGGGTACATCGTTAATGATCATCCGCTGGGATTGTAGTTAAAACATTTATATAAAATACCTAAAAAAGTTATGTAGTGTAGTTGACCTCAACAGTTTTCGATTGTAGATTATATGGTTAGTTGAAGCAACTAGCTTTAAGGCGAAATAGTTGTCCGGCTCCAGACGGAGCGTTCAAAACTGATGCCACAGCGGCGACATCTTTAACAATGCGTTATTGTTGAAGGCATTATACATAATGGTTAAATTTTAACCTCAAATGTAATTTGATTATAATATCGTCATCATGATTTTGTAAATTAAATAACGGGTTGCCCTGCAACCACAATCTGGAGCGAAACACATATGGTGAGTACACGTTACTCGCGCTTTAAATTTTTTTTAACCTAGTGGTTCTTGAATAATTACGAATCTTTGAGTGTTATCGGACTCGGTGCGTTCATTCAAAAAGTAATTGCCTATTGTTTTTACTGAACACTTGTTAAAGTTAAATTAAAATGTAAACCGCATCGGTCGAAGTTGTTTGATGACTTGTACCACATCGGACGATTAAATAAGTATTGAAGGTTATGAAAAAAACGGAAACAACAAATTGGTCTCCCACATGGCGTTTAAAATTGCCCTTTAAATTTTATATTAGTTATCTTACATGAAATAGCTTTGATTGAATGGTTTACTAAATTTTTTTATTATTTGAATTTAGAAATCCTAAACTTAATTTTCGGAACAAATTAGTAAAAACAAAACAATAAAATGATAATAATTTTATTTTATACAAAACATTTTTCAACACAACTCGTCCATTGCTTATCGTGCCTACAGCAAGGCGCTGCAATATATTCCAATGATATTTTTTGTTTAGCCCCACTGATCAACGGAAGCAAATGCGATTTGACAAATCGCGCGGGAGTAATTTTAAAAACTGTCACACGGCACCTTCCACCTTCGAGACTCTTATTACCATTAACATGAATATACATTGTATTAGCTAAAACGAACTTTAATACATGATAACAAAGTGTTGTATCGTAAATCATTATGGTTTTGCTATTAAGTGTAGTATTGTTTTCATTCAATAAATTAAGCCTTAAACGACAATATAATTATGTGCCGAAATCAAAATTTGTTTTGAAGGCATTAAGGAATAGGTACAACTTACGTGCAAGAGGAAGTAAATAAACGATATTTCCATGAATTTAATATGACTTCACCGAACGCGTTATACGTGGGTTTACATTGAAGTAACATATTAATTACTTCCCATGTCATACATATATGCGTCGTGCCATTAGCAAAATGGTAATGATAGTCATAGATCTCGGAAACACGATTTGATAAACGGGTATCGATTTAAAATGACTTAGGAAATACCATTTTCAAGAAATGAAATTAAACGATATCAATCATTTATTTGTTTAAAATGCTTGCTGTAAATTTGTAAGTAATTTTTTTTGTAAATAGTTAAAGTAGATTTATGTTTATAAAACTGTAATGAGGCTATGTCTGTATGAAGTTGAAAAAAGATATCTTCGATTGAAAAAACTATTTTTATTTGCAGTTTTTCTCTGATCGTCTTTGATGCAAAACGACTCAACGAAAGATTACTATCACGATTTTCTTACGGTCTTTACTTCTCAAAATTACTTTTTTATTTGATTTAATCTCATCACCTGCATATACTATGTGAAACCAGAAAAAATCGATGTCTACATGGCAAACATCTTGTCGTCCTCACTCTTTTACCGTAGCGAGGATGACGGTGACATGACTTTTGCAGTATGTCACAGGCTCACCTTGCACAGCGATGTTAGTTTGGACACTGTTGTCGAATTGGGTCCCTTTCAACAGATCTTAGTGATATGTGATTTTAGAAATGAACATCCACTGAATAGATATAATAATGACCTATACCCGGAATCTGTTATAAGTTTCATCTGTAATCCATAATTTTTTAATAATTATGCGGGTTAATCAAATACGTTGTTTTTCTTCAGCGTATTTCCGTGTGTCAAAAATAAATTCTATAAATACGTACCTATATTTAATAAGCAAACGAATGATTACCCTTAGCCGTAAAAGTTTAACCAACAGCAATAATTGTAGGTTTAAAAAACAGCAACACATGATGAAGGTAAATTAATTATTTTCGGCCATATTTCTATATCCCATGTATTTGCTGTTTGATAAGACAACACGTGGTATTGTGACGGATTCGATGTATTTACTGAATACTGCGCCTGCGGCAAAATCTAAGTCGATGTTCCGAACAGCTTGCCCTCCAGAACTACGAATACATCGCCGCTAACAATCAGATGGTATTGTTTAACTAGACATAAATAAATATCTCGATAATTTATGTATTATGTATGGGTAATGTATATATATATATATATATATCAATTACAGTTGTTTGTAACACCTACTGCAACTTTTCATCATCACCAGGATTCACACCACCTGGTAGAAAATGCCTCAAGGCATTAAATCCGCCCATTGTAACATAAATTTTTTTTTGAATATTCAATAAAGGTTAAACAAACAAACATAAGGTGAACGTAAATATTAAAATAAGAAAAATATTTACTTGTAGTACGTTTAGAATTTAGCTAGACAGTTCTATCTCTGTCTTCAATTTTGTGACATCAAATATGATTTGTTATGCTTAAAGCCTAAAAGGAGGCGGAGAAACAACACATTAAGATGATGATTGGTATATTTGGAAATAACGTAATATGTCAGGACTGGAATACTTTTTATATCGAAAATGGAACTGCTCCCGTTGAATTTTCTTAAGCAAAGCAAGGGCGGGTTACTGTATATATAAATATATAAAGATATATATACATTTTACTTTAAAAGTAGTATGTATTTGTGTGTGTGTGTGTGTGTGTGTTGTGTATGTGTTATGGTATCGTGTTGTAATAAACACAAGTTACGAACGTTACACAATCGGAATGTATGGGAACGTCGCTCTCGTGGTTGATTCGCCATTGACAATACATGTGAGATGTATCGATAAATAATTTTAAACAATGATTGAATGAATGAATTTACGTTTATTTTAAATGTCTCTGTGTATTGTTGATTACCTGACTAAATAGGCGGACTTTTTTGGCTTCGTCTATGATCTTAGTTTTTAAAGTTAACGTTTAAAACCTATATAGGTTACATATAGCTATTAGCATTAGGTCAAAAATCATGGGTTCTTCGAGCGCTTCTCATGAACAGAATATTCTCTCTCATAAATTATTTTTCTGTATTTTTCGCGAATCTGTCACAAAATGGTTTTAATTCAATAAAAATTATAATATAAATAAAAATAGATAGAAATAGAAAAATAAAAATAAAATAATTGTCTGGAAAAAGTGCTTGTTCGGAATAACACCGTCACTTGCTTTATTGAATCATTATATATTGAAATTAAAAGGTATTATATTTTTAAAATATACAATTTAGTAGGTAATTTTTTTATTCTTTATGGTAACTATAATAATTTTGCGATGAATATAATAAAAAATGTTAAATAACAAAAAGTTATCATAAAGCCAAATCTTAAATAGGACATCCTGTGTTGCGGATGATCTGGACATAGATCAATGAGACTTCATGCACAGCCGAAATCCGAAAAAAAACATTCATCTGCCACACACATATTAACGCACTCGGGATCGAACATAGGACCTTGGGTTCGGCATTCTGAGTCACCAACTGAGCTTACAGGGCTGGCAATTCATTGTAAACTATAGTATAGATTATAATATCTGGGTTAAGACGATTATCCACATGGTTATCGCACGCATTTGGAATATATGGGGTTTACGACTCGTAGATAGATAACACGCTACCCGACATTCGATGGTGGAATAAATGGTATTCTGATTACGTGCGTGTCCGACACTGTTGCGAACCGGTTAGGCCGCCCTGAGCGGGTTCACATCCGATGAATTTTCAGTCTTATGATTCTAATCATAAAGATTTATTGCAAATCATATAACACGTCGCGGTGAATCGTAATCGATCACGGAGCGCTCTCTCTATTGTCTCGGTTATCGCGAGTGATTTAACATCTATCGTATATTGTGACGGCGTTACTTTATTTGGAGGCTTTTACTTTCATTTTCCGTTATCTCTGGTCGATCGGATTAATCGCCGCCGAAGGAAAGTTAGGCGCGGATTGAGATGAGACATTTCAAAATTTACTTGGCATACGTTATAAGAAAGAAATTTAATAGTGTCAAATTTATAGGTTATGTTTGGCTTTAAATCGTTGGCACGTTGTGTCTCTATGATCGTTTGTGAGAAGATCTATAGCGTATTCCACTACTGCATGTTTGCGGAGTTTACTGGCTGAACCACGTGTAAAAAGTTCCAATGGCGATACATCTTAGCCACAGCTTGACGTGCCTGCGAAGTTTCGAAATAGAAAATTTGTCACGACGGTCATCCATCGTACTCTCGACCACGACTGATGTTGCTTAACTCGACAAATCCTTGCCACACAATCCATCGACCTACTACACTCAAATACATACAAACTTGACTGCGGCTCTTAAAGTCCTGTACCCTTGACCCGTTAAATACCGCGTGTCCTTGAACACGAGAACCTCCACCTGTTGCGTCGTTTCCCGCTACGAAAACGCTAGACGCTCGCAAACGTTCTCGTAACAAAAGCGTGACGTAAGCGAGGCGGCCATTATTTTGGCGTCGGCCGTTGACCTTCAGTGAAAGTCGGCGCCACGCGGGCTGCGGCGCGCACCCCCGCCCTGACCCACCGACCTAGTGGGGTAAGTGCTGTACTTGAACTGCGGGCTTAGGGTGAACGGCTTAGAGTAAGAGAATTACGTGAATGATCTATCTATTTTATTCGTAATGTTTTTTATTCAATATTTGTCAGTAATCAAATTTCGTTTTACCTTGTTAACATAAGAGCGTTAAGCTTAATTTGTAGCTAAATTTGTTTTTTCTTAGTCTCTTTCATATACAATATGACACCGTGGCCTAGTTGGTTCTGACCTTGCCAGCCGAGCAAGGAGTCTTTAGTTCGGTTCCTGGCTGGAGCAAACATTTATGTGACAGATAAATGTTTGTTCTCGATTCAACTCATGTCATATTTTGTGTACATGCCACCCGCAAAACAATGAATCCTAGTGCGGGGCTGTGACTGCGTGAATTTTTATATCTAATTATTTCGAGATATTTATGTGGAGGTTTCTATATATTTTTTGTAATAAATAATCTGGTTTCAATTATTATCCTTCAAACAGTTTAAACTATGAAATAAAATTAATGATTCTATGAGTGTTTGAGAATTACGTGTGTTTTAAAAATAGGCTTTTATACAAACCCAATCTTACACATTGCTTTATTTGATAACCTCATTACTGATAGTACAAAAATGCGCGCGATATAAACTAGATATTCCCATGATAATCTTGGCTTACTATTCTAAAACAAAAGCACACTTACGCAACTTCACGCATACATTTTGCCTCCTCGATGTTTCATTGTGCAAGACCACAGATGTGTTAAACATTCTTATTCTTTGTGAAATTAACCGACGAGAAAGATATTTCGGTCGTGTAACCGTGTCGTAAAAGTTATTGCTTTTCCTCAATTACATAACAAACGAGTTCAAGTTGCACTGTTTAATTACTACCGAATTCGTACGTAATAAATACTCGACGCTCTCGTAAACAATTAGCGGCATTGTAAACATATTTTTAATTGGCCGATGAATACGCTCAAAAGCACGAAGTTCGAGACGTAAGATGAAATCTATTGAGTTACCACGCCTTTTGACCCTTACATGAAACAGAATGAAATATTAAGATTATCCGCGAAGATAGCCCGTTTTGTCTTAAATAAAATTGCTCTCGGTAAAACAGTGGTATTGCATCAGTCGGGTGTCGAACGGGCGCATCCAGCGAAATGTCAGGCCACGCGTGCCTTCCGCCCTCCGGACTGTGTGAACGTGGTATTCTTGGGAAAGTTTAAATGAATGGTCGAGAGTCGCATTACGATATTCCATTAAGGAACATTTGCGTCTTCTTCAATTTTTCCGGGGTGCTCAGTTCATCAGATTGTGCGAGCGACTTCCAATTAGATTGGCAATACCTCACACCGACGGATGATCGTTTGATGATAACTGGTTGTTGGTTTTACCATTGCGTAATTTTTATTTTAGGTACCGGTTCTGCCTGCTGAGCGAAGGATTCCCGTTTTAATTTCTGTGTGTAAATTTGAGAGTGTTGATATTTATTTTTACCGATAATTTTAACAAAATAATAATAATAATCTTAAGTCAACTATGCAAGAATTATTAACTCATGCAATAAATATTTATGATGGTCCGCTGATAAAATATCTATGACGATTATCATAAATATTTATACGTTTCGACTCGAGAACTTCTGTGGTTCAAAATATTTACAAATATGTCGCTCAACAACTGGTGATGAATAGTTCATGATTCTAAATCTATTGTCTCCTGCAATCTGAGTGGAAAATTGCCGAATCCAGGAACATCTACAATTGAATACAGATAGCTCAAGACAGTTTTAAAACGCGCACTAAATTAACTTGTCTTCAAATATTGGGGTTTGCACCATAAGAGTCATAACAAACATAGCTATGATTTATAACTTTAAGATATAAAGTGAATGGCGATACTGTTGCGTAACTTACTGAGTCGGTGGCACTTATCGAAGTTTGTCTCAAATTAATCACAACAACGAAAACAACCTTAGACTGGTTTTATCGGAATACTTTATTTATGTCATGAAGCATTTCTCTTATCTCCTTTCCAAAATAAAAATTACCATGACAAATGTAACTAATCGCCTAAGTTTGTGCTCACGCGTCGAATTAAACGGAGCCAATGTTATGCAGAGATGGAATTGGAGTGATGGAGATAGAGAGAATCGAATTAAGAATGGTATCAGAATCGATCTTGATTTGTCGGGCGCTGACAAGCGATCAGTCAATGGGAACACAATGGTGGGTGCGGCGATGCCATGCGAGATATTAGATACGGGAAACGTAAATTGGCATTGAAATATGTGTTACTATACCATAAATACTGACGAGTAGATATTAAGCCGTGACCTCTTAAAGTTATTATATCGATTTGAATTGTTAATGCAAGTATTGTGACGCTCGAAAGTTAAGGGCCGGGAATAAACTTTTCAAATAAACTTTTTAATATTCTATAATGAAAATGATTACATATCGATTAGGGTCATCGTTATTTAAGCTCCGAATCGATTGTACCTGTTGTAAGATTCATAAGTGATCGGACTCGCTGGACGGGAAATAGGGGTCTTAAATACGACATGCATAAGAAAACGTGTGCTTTACAATAAATCATTTGCAGTTACTTTCTATGCAGATTGAAATAATCGTGGTGCAATTTGACACCACTCTGCCAATATTTATGCAACACTTAATTGATTCCGTTCACTCGCCAAATTTCAGTCGAAAATCGTGCGTGACGCATCTCACAGTATACTTTCACTGCATTTCTTCCTGACACTTCCGAGAATGAATCTTATCACCATTCAAAAATTATCTCTTATATTATTGTTGCTGTGCGGGCAATCGCCGTCTTCTGTGTTTTTCATGTTTTGACAGTTACCGTGGTGATGTAACGGAAAATGACAAAAACATCATTCAAATTGTTGATAAAATTAAATATGTATGTACCCATTTCACTAAATAACTTCAAAAAGTGAATAGACTTTTTCTCAGTTAATGCAATGAACCATCTAAGGCTATATCGCTACTTGTCATCAGGAGGGATTGCAGTCAATCACTGACTTATAATAGGTAAAAAAAGATAATTTTTGACGTCGATTAATAGCAAATAACATCGCAGTATGAATTTTGATGGCGATCATATTTAGAATATTATTTAACATGCAATGTAAGATAGGACAAGATTGTTATCATAAATAAATAAGTGATAATGATGTGCAGAGAAGGCTTGAAGATAAGCCTTAAAGATAGCTTGCCTTAGGCTTAAAGATAAGGCTTAAATATCAGCCTACGATTGTATTTTATGGTACAGCTATTTGTTTCAAATATGTTCATTCAAACAACTCCATCCTTAATTTAAACATTAAACAATACTCTATTAAAGAAAATTAAACGATTTTTTTTAATAATTTTCCTTCTATATTATTGTGTTTAAACTTTGTTTTTTATTTTATGTACTGTACATATTTTTTTCTTTGTTAACGCGCTGATGGCGCTAGTCTCATAAACTTGAAATCTTGAGACATGAAATATATCAAAAAGATTTTTAAATAGACTCACATAAATTCCTATCATTACTTTCGTCAGTCATGTTCCACAATTTCTATCGCTCATTAGCGAATCAACTGGTGTCCAGCTCGTCCTGGCCTTGCACTTTCACTGCGAATGAGAGAGAGAGAGAACCGCGCAGAGAACTGTTGGCCAACGTTTATCACAGATCGGTATTCGGTGGGTATAATGTTACTTGTGTTAGATCAGGATTGTGGCGAATTAACATCTGTTTAAGTTCCATGTGACTTTCTTTGAGTTAGTAAGTACCCCAGTGTGGTAGTAGAAATCGCGTGTTGTTTCTTAATGCATGTAGAAGATGCAATGCGTCAATCATTCGTCAATGTAATGAATTAGTTGGGTGAAATGTTGTGAGCTATTTTTATAAGTAAAATTTTAACGGAGCCAAATCTGTGCATTAAATATTTTTTGGATATGTTATTGTTGGTATTATATTATCAATGCGGGGGTTTAAACATATTTTTTTTTGAGTTTTTGTCTATCTGTCTGTCTGACCTCGTAACAAACATACCAGAAAACCATTGTTAGAACACACACTTTTCACATACAGCTGGTAATTAATGCATGATAATTCGTCCCTTATACCTGCACAGAATGTACCGTCCGTTGCGACGGCGATGTCCCGAAAAGGTTTTTTGTTTTTTTTATTTATTGTCACAATTTTACATACAGATGGTAGATGTTAATATATAGAAAACATGTTTGGCCGGTGATTGAAAATGTGATACGATTAAAACTCATTGTACTTTGGATCACAAAAAATCTCCTAACCAAATTCAACAATACTGATGTCAAACTAAAAACAATATAAATTATTAATTAATTTGCGTAAGTCTTTACGTGAATAAAAACAGTTTGGATTTTTTTTATTTGTATAAGTATATTAGAAGTTACAAAAATATAATTACGTTTTTCACAACGAATCCTGCTATATAAATGTTTGTATCATGTGGCGTATTTTTTTTATGGTAATAGCCGATAAACGAGTTGACGAGCTACATGATGGTAAGTGATCAACGAGGCCCATGGACATCAGCCAGACCAAAAGTATCACTGATGTGTTGTCGGCCGGGAAATGAGAAGAAAGCAAGAAATAAAGCTTTCATGCCCCCAGCCGGAACATGAGTCGTTTGGCGGCTGACTCGAGCGGGAGAGTGGTACCTAGCCAGGCAGACTTCACTGAAAGATAATAATACCATTAATAACGTTAATGGCTTAATGATAATACTGATATTATAATCTTTACGCAAAGCCTTACTACCAAGCAAGCTGCCTTTTGTCGCCTATTACTACACCCTGTTCTGCCAGTAAATGATTGGGGGGAGTATTCTAGGCCGCCCCAATACGGCCTATTTATAACTTATTTATTTATAACTTTACGACAATTTTGAGTTATAAGCATTTTTAATCACAAGATTTCCTGTGTTTTTGTATATAAGTATATTAATTTAAATCTTTGATTTGTTTCAGGTAACACAAACAGGAACGTCACCAGCGTCCAAACCGGAATGCATCACGTAAGATACGCCTGCCTGCCGGAACAATGAATTTATGGAGTTCAATTAATTTAGCAGTATCGCGAACACACTAGAACGTTGAGAGAAAGCGGTTTCATGATACGAAGATGATTTAAACGCTAGCAGAGAAATTAATTTATAACCCACGTGTTGAGCTTGAGATGGGTTGGGTGTAAAATTTATGAAAATTAAGTAATTACAGGCCTGCGGTGGGAAGAATTAAAATGACGGCAAATTATGGATATCAATAAATGTGTGACACATAACGTAGTATTGTCGCTTAACTTTGAATAACGCGGAACTGGAGAATTAATTACACGCTGTGACATATTGACACCCGCGCACTAGGATTAATTATAATTCGGAGGCCATGGACATACATACACACAAGATGTCACAAACACCTAAGACCCGAGAACAAACGGTTATCTGTGATATAATTGTCTGGCCAGGAATCGAATCCTAAAATTAAGCACTTCTTGACTTAAAGTACATAGATAGACAGTTCTCTATCTCTATGGGCATTGTTGCAAAGAAGATCAATATTAATTCAATAATGAGCGAATATCGAGTTAAGATAAGATTGTTACGAAAACTAAATGAATTCTCGATATTGGTTTGTTCGTTTGTATGACGTGATGATAAAGATAAAATAAGATTAAAGATTTTCAACTTACCTTTTTACTTTATTATATTTATTTAATTTTTACAAACCAAATATAGCGTCCGGGATTTTCAAACTGGCCCTGACTTCATTGCGCTGCAGTTCAACTTTTTCGTTGCAGCTTCCATTACTTACATTTGCCGTTATATTTGTTTGTTTTAATGTGTATTTATTGACGGGTCCATTTACGAAAACGCCGAAGGTTGTGGCGGATATATCAAGGGCCTTTATATAAAATCGTAATGGAGCATGCCTATCAAACTTGTACAATATGATTGCGGGTTTGTTCTACGTTCATTTGTTATAAACATTGAGCTATAAGTTTGATTTAGTATGATCATATTAATTTTGTGGTAGATGTATTATTATTGTTCGCGTGAAAGGCAGATTAGTCCTTGAGATAAAATTTAATTACAGTATTTTTTCGCATCATTTATTTTATTTATCACATGTTTTAGAATGCTGAGCATAAATAAACAAAGAGTTTGCGCGTTGGATTTCTGCATGGCTTTAGATTCGGCATTATCGTTACTACGGAACGGTTAAAATTATAGTAATTTAGAATTGTTTTTTTATCGTGATGAAACAATTTTATTAAACGTTATATTTTACTTCTTGTACCGTTTCAAATTTGTAACAACTGTCAAAATTCGAGTTTATGACATATCATTTTTCGGATACCCAGCAACGGCTTGGTAGAGGTTTCAAGCATTTCAAAAAATCGCGAGGTAAGAATGAAACGAAAGATGACCCTGAAAATCTGAGCCGCTAATTAGTGTGGACAACCGACACAGACGCTTCGACCACACACTGTGTGTGTGTGTGTGTGTGTGCGCGTGTGTGTTAATCGCGTAAACACAAATAAATTAAAGTAATTTAATTAGAAATGCCTCAGTACTGTATTCGTTTAATAGGTATAAATTTGTTTGCGATCGATTTACCCGTACGTACGTATTCCACGAATAAATTGATAAATTCCGTGTCTACAAAAAGTACATAATTACTTGACAGGCAAAATATTGTATCAGCCGTCTTTTCACAAGCCTTAATCGCTTCGATGTATTAAAACGGTAAGTGACCTGTTTCCTGCTTGTAATTTTTGAGGAATTCGATCCCGCCGGCGTATGTTTCCTAACGTATAATTATCGTCATTTTTGACATATTTATGTTACTAGTCAAGTTAAAAGGGAATAGTTGCGGTTCATTTACATATTAAGGTTTTAATTATTTTTCGGAAATGTAAGGCTACATCGAGGTTAGTAATTTTCGATTGTTTTAATCGATAAATATATTTTATATCGATTTCTATTTTTACTACTTTGTTACTTTAAGCTAAAATTCTGTGTGACGTCCCTAATGTCGTTAGTGTCTCGTTTTTGTTTCGATTTAAAAACTCGGACCCTTAATAGTAACTTTCCATAAATATATGAGTATATTGATCCTAATAAAATGTTTCCCTAAATTAAGTAATTTTATACTATAAATCAGTAGTGTCTGTCAAATTCCAAGATAAATATTCATTTTATGACTCACTGACATCTATTTGAGCATTTAAAAAAAAATTACTGTCTAGTATGTCCCGTTATAACTTAAGAACAGATGACCTATCTTAATGAAAATTGGTATGTAGAGAGAACACGTGATTGCGTAGGTGATAGATAGGCTATAAAAATATCAGTAAACTTAATGATGTCTAATGAAGGCATAAAACATAAAATTTTGGACTATAATATAAATATTTGTTGAACCCGAACGAAATCGGAGGGGGCCGCTAGCGTACCATAAAATTGCCGAGTGGCAACAATGTTAAAATTTATTGAATCAATTAATCTTTATACTACTTTTTGGTGTACAATAAAGAGGATTTTGTTTTGTTTCTTGTTTTTAGTCAGTATATCACTTGTTCTGAGAATTTAACAATGTAGCTGCCTACCTACCACAGATCACCTCGTAATTCACGAGAGCTGGGGTATAACACGTGTGGGGCGATAGGATAGTTAACGAGACCGTCGGAGTTCAATACCTTCGAAGGTCTCGATATAACTTAACAACTGTTAGCTAACGATGGCAGCGAAGCAGGCGGCTTAATGCGCCGTCCACAGTGCGGAGGCGCTAATGAAATCCTTGCCACTCGCGGTCACCCATTTAACTCCCGACCTCGCTTGCGGTCGCCTCAATCGGTCCATCGTATACTATTGACACAAGCCGACGTATCGGACCGTAAGTTCTCTATTCCTGAAATATCTTATTCGCACTATTTTTTTTTATGTAACCACCTACTTAAGGGAAGTGGTCTCCGTCGCACGTAGCCACATATTCAGTGTATTACTGAATATGCTAATAATAATGCTGCACGATGCTGACAGCTGAAATGTTCGCATCGAACAAACAATGAACTCGGCAGTTAGTTTTATTTGAAAATGTTTGCAATGTCCGGTAATTCTTTCTCCTTTTAACCCACAAAGCCAGCATTTCCCACTAATTGTAATGGTTATGATGCCCAAGGACGCCCGGTTCGTGCGCACCCGCACCACACACGCACTGGACGAGCGTTAGACACGCCAATTACTCGAAATTATTCGCTCAATCAGCGATTATCGATTGTAGATCGTAGGGATGACCGGGATATCGATACTTGCTTAAATTTTTTAACCGTTTACTTTGAGAATTATTAGATTGGGAAAAGATGGAACAATTAATTTGTTAAATACTTATGTTTGGTAGATATTTCCAATATACAGGTGTGTGATTTGAACAGTGCTCTATGTAGTTTGTAGATTGAGAAATTGAGAAAAGATATACAGCAACTACTCTCTATAATATTATATTAACCTGCTTCAATTTGCATATATTTAGTTCGCTTCGATGTGGGTCGATATTGCCAGCTACAAAGATACTAGATACAAAGATATACATAGATACAAGAAAATATACATATCATGAATACCCGTATCATAGATTAAAATGTAAAAGCCTTACAATTCACGATTCATGAGCTGACTGGAGAATTATATGCACCATATATTCATTAATGAAAACCTTGTAGATATAAAACTATAATGAGTGTTTCTAGTGTGTAAAACTAACTTTACAACCATTTTACTCTCAAAGTTGTGAGTGTATAAACAAAAGTACAGATTAATAATAACAATAAAACATTATAATAAGTTTACACACTCACACCCTTGCCCTAGGATTCCGTGTGTGACATGGACATACACAAATATGACATGACAAACACCCATGAGCCGAAGACAAACATTTATTTCTCACATAAATGTCTTCCCCGGCCGGGAATCGAACCTGGGACCCCTCGCTCGGAAGGCAGGGTCACTACCAACCGGGCTATGGGGTCGTCAAATTGACTTGAAATCACTTATATTAAAACTTTCCTATCGATAAGAAGCGCAGAACGTGCGCGATGGCCGCTAGACCACACTGAGTTGTCGATTTTGTTCTGATTAGCCGTTCATAATGTGTATCTAAATTGCCGGACCTGTGAAACGGTTACGGGTATCGGATTGATAAGCGAATAAATACTTTAGATACAAATACTTCATACAGTCTTCGTAATGATTAGTGGTCTGACAACTTAGTACAAACGACTTGAACACAGTTCCCTATGAAATAGGTCATCGATACGTATTCATTTTTGATATTGCTCATTAATGGTAGGTATACTATACTATATATTAAACGTCGTTTTACGTTCCAGGCACGTGCTTCTGTTGGGGGTTAACGATTTTAAAGGATCGGAATCACTGTGAACGACCTCGCATCCAGTTGGTAGCGAACCTGCCTGCTGATGAGGGGTTCCGGTTTTGATTCCCGGACGAGGCAAACATTTGTGACAGATAAATTTACGTTCTCGGGATATAGGTGCTTGTGATCTCTCATATATGTGCACATCCACGCCACCCGCGACACAAGGATTTCTAGTGCAGGGGTCTGACTGTGTGAACGCTTAATTTAACTGAATTCAATAATTAAATTAAGAATTGCATAGAACAACCATTTATTTATCTCATAAATGTCTACACCGGTCGAAAAACGTACCGGTGATTCCTTGGCCGGTAGACAGAGCCAGTACAAACTGAGCTATGGCATCATGATCGCAATCTTACAAATGTCACTGGCCAGCTTGGTACGTTGTATTAAAGTTACGCCTCTGAGGCTCCGTGATTGAGACTCGAATTGATCGAATGCGACACAATGGTTATCGTGAGATAATTAATAACTGCAATATAAACAACATTTTAAGTTGATTCGTATAAAATAGACTTTGGTATGTTACTTGGTAATTGTTATAGTATTGAAATTAAAAACTGTTTTTTTTTAACTTATATCATCGAAGACATAAATTTTAATTGTACCGGGTACTCACGATTTTTGTGTTTTTTACCGATATTTAGACCTATACCAGTCAATGTCGCCGTGCCTATGATTTTATTTCGTTATTTATTTACTCTTCATTGTAAACATTAAAATTACATTACAATGAGCGAACTTAACATTAGTCTAATGATGTCATACAATTGGATCGAAATATCGGTAAAAAATAGAAAATTGTAAGTTACCGTTATAATTAAAAATTATTTTAAAATTCAATAGCGTCATTGTTCGTTGTGTTAAAAACGAAAACTGTAAATAATTCTGATACCACATTTTAACTCGCTTCGCTAGTTCGTGGGTTCAATTCAAATTCAAAATCATTTAATCATATAGGTATTCAGTAAATACACTTATGAACGTCATTTTTTGCTTCTACCACCCTACCTACCACCTACCACCTACACCCCAATAAACAATACATTATCCGTTGTATAGAATTCAAGTGATTCCCGTCTTTTGGCTAATGTTAATAAAATACACATAATGTTATACACATAAACCAGTATCAATTATTGCGTTCGAATCGTCATTCGGAACATTATCTTGTACAGAATCGATTTAAATCGTGTGTTCATCGATATAATTTTTTGAAGTTAAAAATTTGTTGCCTTTTTCGTAACTTTTATTGTTTTAATTAACAATCTTCATTGTGTGTACATGTAATTACAATCGTTGGCGCGTTTGTTTGTTACTGTCGATCGCATGACATTTATGACCGACTCGGTTAATCGAAGTCATTTACTCGATAAATTCGAAATAAACGCGGGTTTTTATATGTATAAAAAGCCGAAAGCGTTGTAGTTGAGTTACCAATTAACTAATTTAATTAGGTATATTAACAAATTCATGTGATTCACATAAAAATCTATTGCAGGATAGCATCCAGCGGACCACATTTTAATAAATAAAATATTCTTTTGATTTGATTTTCAATGGTTATTCGTTCGGATTTGAGAGGACAATGGTATTATAATTGAATTAGTGCAGGTTGAAAATCTTAAGAGTACAAGAGAATAATATCTGAAAAAAAGTTTTATCGAGTGAATATACTTTAACTGAGTTAACGCCCTTCACCGTCCCAGATTACATTGATTGCCACTTACCGTCATGGGATAGTGTTGAGATTAAGTGGTTACGTGTAAACCTTTTAATGTGTAAAAAATTGTATTTTATTTCAAAACTTAACAATATATGTATCAAGACGATAATCTTAAAATAGGTTTTTTTTCTGTTTTTACGTAAAATATTTCTCGTGGTAAATGGATAAAACTAGATTCTTACAACATACCGTATGTTACTGGGAATATTTATTTAATTTATACCGATTTGAAGTATATAATGTTTCATAATTTTCATTTAGATTGTAACTCGATTGTGTTCTGCAAAAGCAAATCAAACGTGTACTTAAATTGCAAACCCTAATTTACAATTCACTACGCACATTTGATTAAAATTTAGGGGCCCTTGTTCCTTTTGTTGCGGTTAAATCAATTCAAAGGTAGTTCAACCTTCGCATCGGCGCGATGTATCAGGAACAATGGTTTTTTATTTAAAACCTTTAAACAGAATTTATTAACGTCGTTCGCCACTTAGGAGCTATTCACGTAGGAGTAGTTTGCAAGCCGAGAGGCTCAATACCAAATATTCAGTACCCACGTATGAGTTCTTTTTGTTTTGAAGTTTACTTTATTGTTTAACGAATCCGTTTTGGCAACCATAACATGGTATTACTCAATTAGGTACTCGTTTGATTAATAGTTATATAAATTATTTTTGTTTTTTACATATTACATCAAATATGCATAAATAGTGGTATGCATTGCAAGTTAATTTAATCGTTTATCGTTATCTTCTACTTCGATAAAACACGTGTTAAGAACGCTTGCAAATAGTTTCATTTCAGTTCTCGTGTTGGTATTCAATTAGGTTAAGGACTCGTTAAGTAATAAATAAAAAGTTCGATGTTGTTGGGTTGCACTCATTTGCCATATCCATAACTGTAAAATAAAATACACAATAAAGTTTTGTTTTTAATTTTTTAAGAAACAACGAAATTGAACAATGTGATTATAGTTATCGATCTAAATTAGAGCTCCCTAAACTTTATTACCATTTTTTTTTGTTTTGTGTAGACCTACCTAATATTGTTTTTTTGCTATTTCGTCAATTTAAAAAGGTTAAATTTGTATTAGTAGTGAGGTGTAGTGTAAAAAAAAAATTTTAAGCCAAGAAAATTTTTTACTTCGCCAGTTGACATGGACCGCTTGCAGCTCCTTATCGATCCCTGGGGTTCGATTTAAACTACTTTGGCTGTCATAGATCTCAGGGGCGTGTGTTCCTTGTAGGCAGAAATGCAGTGCTTTACTTGCCATTCACAGATATTTTAATAAAACGTTCGTACGTTTTAGATGACTTTAATTAATAGTAAATAAATGAATAAACAAAATATAATAACTTAAAAACGCCTAATATTTTATAAATAGCACCTATTTGCAAGCATATATTTGCCAGGCGTTTGGCGACAAGCAAGCGGCGCTGCAAAATAATGTACCTAATCAACCGAATCCTGCCGTCGCGTCCCGCGTGAGATTTGTTCGCATGTGTGTAGTAATTTTGGTGTCCGTGCACAGTTCGAAAACGCACACACCCATAAATATCGAAAGCTGCGACTCCAGCGGCAGCTACGGAAGTTCGGCAGTTGTCGGGAGTAATCGGAAATGTTCGTTGCCTATAATCCGAGTAAACATAATAAACGGAAATCTAACATTATGCATTTTTGTTTAGTAAGGTTTTATTTGTTTAAATTGTAAAAATGTTTTGTGTTTCACAGGGGCCATTTTGCTTTTTTCATTTGATAAGCATTGTTTACTATTTTATTTGCGCCAGTATATTTATAGTTTTCTTAAAAGATTTTTCATTTTAACATTTGAAAGTGTGTACATTTAACAGTTTATTACGGAGTTTCTATAATAATTGTAGTGATTTGCTTTTACTAGTGCTTTTGTTGATTTTTTTTAAATGTTATTTGATTGTGAGGTTTGTGTTGAAAAGGTGTGTTTATTAAAAATTAAAAATAACAAGTTCTCACCATTGTCATTCAGTGAAAAGATTCAAATTGTGTCTAAAGGTAGGTGTGTACCCGAGTTACAACAATTAAACCAGCAAAAAGGGAATGTAACTCAAAAGTTTCATGTTAAAAATTATGAAACGTATAACTGGCTGTGTGGTTGTGTACACACGATTAAATTATATTGTTTTCCTTGCATATTGTTTAGTAATTCTAGTACAGTGTGGACTGATTCGGGATATTCAGATTTAAATAATTTCTATTCCACGTCAATGAAGCATGACCATACTGAAAAACATCTGGAGGCCTGCTTAAAATTAAATACTCTTGGTCAAGTAGCCGGAACCTTGAATATGTGAAAATTGAAGCTGACTGGGTGAGTAGTTACAATATTTTAGCTTATTATTTTACTTATTAGAATTTCTTCCGCCGCGACGATCGATCGCTGTTTTGTCTGCGTTGCCGTAGAAGATGTACATGAATAGTAGTACATGTAACACTTGTTATGTTGGCATGGTTTCCGACTTAGAGATCCGTCGCGTGGCTGTGGCTATGCTAAAAATCTATAAAAGAAAAAGTTTTTGTGACCGAGTACTCCGCCGCATACCCAGTTTAATAATCCTGTGCATGCCTCTGATAGATCTGAGTGAATCAATTCGAATCGTGTTTGATCATCAGATGTTTTGATGTTATCGTTACGTATCGCCACACGTCGGCGGTCAGACGCAGCGGCTCGATTGTTGATACGCAGCTGCGATCGGATCGCTCGTATCGATTAAATCAGGATTCTTGCGATCTTAATAATAGACCCTTTGCATCGACCGCCCGATTAATACATATGGGCACACTCCAATTTGCGTTATTGCGAATTGGGTACGTAGTGTTTTGTATTGAATACTTTGGTTTGGATATCGCGTCGAACAGCGTGGTTTTATTTAAGTATAATACCGGTAAATACGTTAAAATTCAACAGTTATTTTGACAAAGAGGGTTGAACATAGTTAGTTGAATAAATATAGAATGCGAGTACAAAACTCACCGACCTCCAACAGGAGGTATCTGGCATTATTACCTCGTTCGTTGATTAAAGGTAAATATTTACAAATTTTTTAAACAGCTATTGCGAGCTGTGAATGATTGTAAATAGCTTTAAAGGTATCGGCATATTTTTCTGAAAATTGCAAGCAAATATTCGTCGTCTACTTCGTGGGAGTTAAAAAACTTGGCACTTGTCCGTTTCACTATCGATAATATTAACATCAATAAAAATCGTAATAAAATCTCGATAATTTAGTCTTTATTGCTAAGAGAATAAACGTTTATTTATTGTCAAAGGACTTAATAGATGTTATTTTATTTTATAGCCCCCGGCATTACGTTTTTAATATATAGAAGTTATTTAGAGCAAAATGCACACCATTCATAATTTTTTGCTCTCGGCGATTCAGTATCGATTTTTGAACGCATCGATAATGAATTGCGATAAATCGATTGTAACCTCAAATATTGTCCCACGCTACAGCATTTAGGCTTATAATTAACATGTTGGAGAAAAATCAACCTTAAGTCTTTGCGATAACGTCATAGTTACTGGCATTGTGTTGGTGTGGTTATAATAAATATGGGTTTATAATTAGCATTTCACCTTGGTCCAGATAGCAAGTGAGGGCTTGATGAGTGATTTGAGCTGCTCTTAGCCAAATATAGGGAGCTTCTGTGCTTAGGCGTAAAGAGTTTTTTTTATGTTGACGATTTAACCGTATTTAGTTTTTAAGTCAGATTTCTATGTCTACAATAAATCACATTCCACTCAATCTATACACACTTTAACCATCTGGTTATAATTGATTAATTACTTCCAGCGGCGCTACAACTCACTCTTGGCCTCTTAAACGAGCTTATTTCAATTCGGTCAGTTGATATGTGAACTTGCGAACTCTGTGTATATTTTTCTCTATGAAGTCCTTTCAACTCTTCCTTGGACTACATTTACAATACAATACAATACAAATTATCTTTATCGTACACATAATATTACCATAAAATAAGTAGAGATAGAATAAACACGTACAATTGGCGACCTTATCACTAAAACAGCAATCTCCTCCAGGCAAACATTGACTGGAATATTAAAATTTTATTTACAAAAGGATAGGGTAGAACATGTACAGAAAGAAAGAAGGACGGCTTTTTTACGGCTGAGTTCACTCAGACATGGTTAAGACTTGCGATCTGCGTTCTCCATTCTTTCTAAGTGGCCTGCCAATCTCAGCCTTTAAGATATGAGAAATCTGACAGTGTTTTTGTACATCATTTATCCTTAGACGATACGTCCTGTTGTTCCCTTGCAGTTGGAATCGGAGAGGGTCATGTACTACTTTTACCTATCAGTAGTCGTAACTTAAGGATTTGTCTTGTGGATTGTTTACCGTTTGTCGACTTTTAACATAAAATCACTGCATACGTTGCTTAAAGCCTACCTAATCTATTTACTTTTTGCAACTCTGTTATATCCATTTCGCCTGGATGACGGAAGACCTATAAATAAATAAATAAACGTTACACACTCACACCCCTGCACTAGGACTCCCTGTGTTGCGGGCGACATGGACATACACAAATTGACATCACAAACACCCATGACCCGAGAACAAACATTTATTTGTCACATAAATTTCTGCCCCGACCGATATAACCCGGAACCCTTCGCTCGGCAGGCAGGCTCACTGTGTAGTGTTTACCGTGGGCAACGGTTACCATACGTCAATGGACATTTTTTCATCTACGTCGATTATTTTAATCGTTACAAGGCCATAGTTATTTTAATTAGAAATGGTTGAAACGAAAAAGTGTTGTTGCACTCAAAATCAGTTTTTTTCTGCAATTATTAACTTCAATTGAACGTAAAATGTAATATGACAAGGCGAAGTGTCTCTTTTAAGTACTATACGTACGTACTAAATTTAAAGGTGAATACTTATTGTATAGGGTTATTCATTGACTCGTGCGTAACATGTAATTATATAGTCAACGAGATCAATTCGCGACTTGTTGTCGAGACCAGGACAATAACGCCTTCTGTGTGACCTCGGCGATGTTAACGCTAGCACAATCGCTGTGTCATGGGCAGGTCTACATGAGACGGTGCCACTGGTAACCATAGAGACATATCTATATATCTGTCTGTATACTTTTAAGCGACGCATTAAAATACAGCTTATAAGCAAAGGATATTATTGTATAGATGAATATATTAATAATAAGGACGCCTGGAAATAATAGTGTCGAAACCAGTTCCGCGCAGGTTTAAACTTTGGTAATTACCATATGTTGTTTTAAAAGATGTGCTGAGGGGTTTCTTTCGCCGTTTCTTCTCCTCAGTGTTAAATCACCTTTTCGAAACCGTAGCAGAAGCAAAAAATGACGTGCATAAATTTATTTACAGTATACCCACATGATTAAATGATTTTGAATTATAAATAAAATTGAATTGCCGCTTGAGAACGGCTGGACCGATTTAGATGATTTTTTGTGTTGTATTCGTAACCACCAGGACAAGGATCGTATGAAAAAATATTTTTTGAAAATGAAACGGAATAATAAGAACGAAACTTGATGATAGCTTTGTATGAGTATTTAAGTAAATAAATATATGACATTCGGTTTGATAGTGCAATTAAATAATAGATTATCTTGGATAAATAAACATCGGTGCTTAATATTTTTGCCAAGCGCTCTTCATTTATTCCACATCAGTCAGCAGCACCCGTGCGAGCTAATGAGCGAGGGTGATGGGTTTCTTAATATTTCATACTCGCGTGTAATGGAACAGTATAGTTCCGTTTGTCTGGTCTATACGAGTAACAATCTTTTCGATACGATATAATTATAGCATCGCCAGTGATGTGAGTGACATGTGACATGATCACACACTTTCATGACATCAGTAACAACCACGGGGCCGTCCGTAAGTTACTTTACGAGTTAAGAGGGAGGAGTAAACACGGTGTACTATGGTGTTACATGTATAAACCTAAAGATTATGACCAAATTTCCGATGCAAAGAAAACATGTTGGTGTAAAGTCATTGGAAATGAGATGAAAGTTTTTTTGTATAGTTAGTTCATTGTTTTTTTTTATTTTGTGATTTTATAAAAAACGGTTTCTAATAGAAATATGTAAATACTTTTCCAAGTCTTTGTTTTAATCTAATTATTTCTTATTCAACAGCGCAAGGAGGGCTCACTCAAATGTAATCGCCTAT
>PDGT01000001.1:16887075-16907691 GCA_003671415.1 Megathymus violae
AGTATCAATACGATGGGCTACAGTGTTGGCTTGTATGTTTTCACTTTTCCTATAGAAGAACGCAGAAACGGTGGGATCTTTCCGGCGTTTGATGGTAAACGTGCCACCGTAATGAACCCTCATCACGTTGTTCGACAACCTCAGTAAATTACATATAATGGCGAGCTGACACACAGAAATTGGGGATAATAGCGATGCTGACACTTCGCCACAAGAAACACATCGTGGGTGAAATCAATAACTTTCATCGGTCGAGAGAAAATCCGCCGTGGAAAACAATTTCCTACAGACACCGCCATTTTGCAAAACACTTTCTATGCATCACTGAATTACCGACCTGTCACAGTTAGTGGTGCTAAACTATAGGCGATGTTCAATTTTCTTGTTGGAATAATGAAGCGTACCGTTGGATATTTCTGCTTCAGATATCGAAGTAATGACAGTGGAGAACTACATGCACCCCGTCGAGAACTGCAGGCGTGTCTTAATAAATCGATGTCCGCGTCTAACTCATCTGGCATACGACCGGTATTCTGCATAATTGCTCTTATGTTCCTCACACAAAACAAGTAGTAATTATGTTGACATCGATGACATTTGAATACAGTTGGAACGGAAGCGTTGGTGAAATTTGTTTTGGTATTTTGATAATTATTAAAAAAAGTTTAAAGTCTCCTTGCTGTTCGCTACCTGTCGTCGGTGGAACACGTCAGCGCATCGCTCGCCGTAGCCCGGGTACACCTCGTATCTGTTGTCTATTCATGTCTATTGTTACTTATTTTGCCAGTCACTTCATAAGTTTTCCCGTGTATCCCGAGCACGTTAATTTTCCCCGTGAATTGTTCTATGTGCTAGAGAAAATTTATTGAAAATCCCCCGCTTTGGGTTATGAGATTGACGAGGTTGGGTTCCAGTTCAAAGGAATCCCTTGTTTTATACTATGCGGTAATAGTGTACGAAGTTAATGTAAAATCGATAAGACAGCTTACTTATCGATAAGACAGACGTAAAATGCATTTCTCTAATCAAGATCGCCGCTGACATTATCCCGTTGCGTTTACAGAAAAGCGAAAGTAGAAAACAAAATGCCCAATTTTGTCTGTCTTTTGCTGTTTGATAAAACGGTTTTTCGTTATTGTGTTTAGATATCTTTTATGGAAATAGTTTTTTCGTCAACTTGATCAAATGGTAACAGATTATCGCATTCAGAAAAATTACCGCACGTACATACATCCAACCGTATCGTATTCGTCGGTACGAAATCTGTGCGCTTTCATCAACATCAGCCTCTAAGCGCCATTAAATACTCATTGTCATTTATCGACGCTTCTATCTCGTAAACTGAACGTCACGCGCCGACGCCTGTTGCACGATAAACGAACCTAACACAACAACAAAAGGTTCAAGATCGTCTCGTACTCGAGCCAATTGAACTTTCTTTTTCATAAATTAAAAACGGAACGTCGCGCGTGCCGCACATTCAGCGCCGTTCTTTATTTGCATTTCGATTTTTATCTGTGCATTTTGTTTTGTTTAATCCGCTGCTTAATTTTGAATCTTCCGCGTGTTCCGTGACTGAAAGAGCGAAGATTCTTCGCTTGAAAGTGATTTGGTTTTTATCTAGAGGTATTTGTTATACATCGAGCTTTAATTACTAGCTGATGTCACGGATGTGTTGTTCACTTGAGATTAAAATGGATGTTGATGTGGGCGGAGATAAATTACACCGATCACGTATGTAATATGAAATGTTTGTTCGATTAACGCGTTACTGCTCATTAATATAATATGTGCCGTGGATCAGGAAGTGGATACGGTTTCCAACACTACATTACAGTTACCATAGTCGTTACGGGAGCCATAGCTCGGGTACCGATCAGGTTCTAACAGACACGAGTATCGGCGGATAAGCCGTATATAATACTCGTGTCAATAACTTTGCTTGGTAAATAACTCGCTAGTCCGTACACGCCAACAGAGTTCTTTCATTAACAATTCATAAACCGCACGGCACAATTATATATGTACATTGGGAGCCGCGTGCCTTCGAAAATTCATAAATCCATTGAGCCGTGCCAACCGTGTTAAATCATCGCGTAGGCTCACCGCGTAGGTGCATCCCTAGGGCTGAGCCGCGCGCGTGCCGCGAATGCATTTGCTTGTCACTTGTATTTTATTTACTCGATTTTTTTTATTACCTACCAGTACTGTAACGAGATAATTTTAACTCTAATTCATTTTAAATCTGTCATCGAGTTGACAAATTCTAATTATTAGGTTTCAATGTTTGGAAGAAATTCACAGTGGATGTACATTAATGTCACCGCTCTTATAGTACTAGTAATAACAATAAATATATTGTTAATAGACTTCGTATTTTAGGCTTTTTTATCTGTTTGCAAAATATTAATTTATTTATCCAACGGTTAAGTCCAAACTTTCAAAGAGTATCACTAATGGTGTAGTAGTTTAATCGACACGTATTCTATGAAACATCCGTTCCAGTCTTCATGTGATGTATTGAGATAATTTAGAACTCCTATATTTCCTGATTGGAAATAATGTATCCCTGCAATTATAACGTGTAGGTACAGCTCTTGTCCCGCGGCAGCCCTACGGATTGTGAGGAGCGAACCTTGGGTTTAGAATTAGCGCGCCTTAATTGCCGACATTTTGATTTTGGCGTGGTATTTTTATTCATGAATGCCATTCGCTTTTACGGTCCTATATATACCATTTATGGGGCTGGTGAGTTTTTAAAGTGAACGTACGCACGCGCCGAGTTACCGAGATGGAGTGAGCAATTAGCATACTCCTGTCCTTAGCCACTTTAGGGTTGAAAGGGACCGAAAATGTGAGCGCCGTCGGGAGCCGCGGCTTCAGGGGTCGGCGGTAGTGCTTCAAAAAATTTCTCGAGTTACAATGTACTCACACATTAACAAAGACGATAAGATACGATTAAGCACTATAGATTGTTAGGCAAATGTATATATATATATGGAACTGAAGATTTAATACAGAACATAACTAACCAAGTTTTTAGTTCATTGATTCCGTTTTATTTTTATTTTATTTTATTTGTTGCACCAACAAAATGTACACTGTTACATTAAGTGTCACCTCAATTACAGGTGAAAACATCATGAGAATGTGAGCGACATACATTACAATTTTTTTTTAACTCATTTGTCACAAATCTGTCAGTAGCATTATAGATATTAAATAATAATAATAAAATAAAGGAAATCATTAATTGTTCAAATATATTTTGAAGTAAATAATATGAATTTAATAATTACAGTAACATATTTTATAAGGCATTGATTCAAATGTTAATATTTCTATTGTTAAGTAAAGTTTTCGCGAATCTACCGTTGCAGGTTCGCAGCAAGAATAACCTTGAAAAATATCAGAGCAGACAAAACAATAAAATATTCGTAACCATATAGTTTGAATTGTTACGAATTCAATAAAAAAATAACAACATCGCCTCAAACTGAACCCACTTCAAATTTTTATTGTGATCCTATATGTCCGGACAACAGATGAATGCATGAGCGCTTTCCGTCCAAACTTACTGATTCGATTCCATCATACGTTTCGTTCGATCGGCCATTTGACATGTTGCGGTTCTTATGCACATTGTGCAAGTCCATTTTCGATCGAATCTCGGTGCTGTAATGGATCAAAAACGTAACATGAACCGAAATCGATTCCACGTTAATCATTAAACATTTTGAATGCGATAATTTTTTTTTTTTATATTGAGCTTTGCGTCTTTAAATAGTTCACTTCGTATGCACTGCGTATAAACTTCGCCTGTACATACGAGTATAAATGTAATAAAATCATTTTCAGGAATTTGTAGGTACTATTAAAGTTAATATTAATTTACTTCACAACAATCTGTAAACTAGGGATGTCATGGATATGAAATTTCCAATTTGGATATGGATACGGATACATGAATAATATTTTATGGGTTACGGTGACGAATAGAAAATTATTTCGATTTATTCGATTTTGTTGTGGATAATTTCGTTTACGGATATTAAATGATTTTGGACTTGTAAATTAAATATATATATTAACAAGGTAACATTTTGATTTTCTGTCAAACCTTTGAAATTAAATAATAAAAACTATCTCAAGACGAAAGCGACGTGGTTAGTATACCAGCTCGTCCGGCGATTACCTGTCATAACGTGTTAGAGTTTGCCCCTATCCGAAATTATTCGAAACTTTTTTATCGGATTCGGTTATGGTTTCGGAGCTCCATAATATCCCTGCTGTGAACACGAGACGTTATGGTATGTATGTATGTACGTACACTTGGTCACGCGTATCACCTCCGACCCTGCTCAAAGAAACGGTGCAGTTAAAGAAAAATTTGAAAAAGACCCTAGTTCGAACATTTCACTTGTATGCGCCATTGGTAGTCGAAATATATAATAAAGTTGCTCGAAGGACGAGTCGGAGTGTAAGGAGATTGCCACCTCTGAGCAAATGACAATAGGACGTTTAATCAAAATTTGCGTACAAAACGTACAAGACATTAAACGTTGCCTCTAACCATGACAGCCGGCGGGCTCGTATTACAAGTTGTATTAGAACAAAAGGTCGCGCCGACCACCGAACTCCCGATAAGCGGTCAGACGGACAAATTCTATTAATTAGCGTGCAACCGCGCCCTGCCCGCTCAGATCATGCACTCACTCTTGTAAATAGACCATAAATTTGATGTTAACGTGAAGAGCCTGAAATATACAAAGTCACTTGCACATGCGATCAAGATGTGTACGTGGAATTGTAATGTTTCATTGATTTTGTGGTAAATCTCATTTGAAAAAAAAAACAAAACAATTGGTCTACTCGTGGTCCGATCGATTTGTGAGTTGTTTTTAATGTGTTACTGCAGACCATACTGTTAATGTGTAAGTTTAAAATGTATATGTAAATTTAATATATTTTTATATGGTCATATAATATATTTGAGTGCTTATATCTTAAAAGTAAACATGAGAATAATCTGGCTTGGCTTAAGATTAAATCCAGCACTACGATCAAAGTTTACATAGTTTTCAATTATACTATGAATGGCTATGGTGTGAGTATATTCTGAATTTTTCCATAACTTCCTTGAGTGTAAGGATCATTACTATCTCTGAGACCAATCCAAGTTCAGTCGTGGTACTTCTGAAGAACCGACGAAGCAGTAGAGTTAGATCCTTCCAGCTGGAGATCACTTGGTTGTATACCATCCAGATAAATCTCGATAGTACTCGTGCAGGACGGTATCGTTCCAAACGTACCTGGTTAGTTAACTACCAAGACTGTAGCTTACAGATACAAATATTCTTAAGTGTACACCGAACAAAATTACAAGTAGTAATTTAAAAATTACATCAGATCATTAGCTATACAAAGGGCGACCTTATGGATAAGGTACCAGGCAGCCTTTCTCTTGAGGACTATATTAATATAGTTTGTACAAAGAGGTAGCGGTTTACTTTAGTTAGTTGGTATTATGTTTCGGTTTTAATGGCATAGTTAGTTGAAATACCAGTTGTAAGACAGGTGGCAAGCTGAAGTCCCCCTACCGTCTTGACCATGACTATTGGCAGTAGTAAACGTTTACCGTGAGGTATACCGTTTGCTTGTCTGTTCAATCATAAACATAAAAATAATCAATTGTTCTTACCATCATCGATATCAAATGGACAGTCCTTAGAAACTATGACTCGTTGTCTGCATACGCTGAAATACTTAGACCTGTCTTATCGCAACAAACATTCCGGTTGAAACCATTAATTGTGATCGTATAGCGTACAATTGTATTCAACTCGTAGAAACACAGAGACCAAAGAATACCGATCATTTACCTCCTCCCACTTTTCTACAAAACAGCCGGCGGGTACAAAATTCATGCGTTTGATTGCACACTGATCGATGTGGACTAGACACATTGGTTTTTAATTTGGAAATTCCAGTGAAAGCTTGACAGCTCAACAGTCACGCGTGCAAGACATTTCGTATATTGAATAATTCTTTATATCGCTATGCTGTCCTATAGCTTCAACGAAACTGAACGACGATAATGATCGGCGTATCGTCGGTATTAACAAAAAACGTAATAATAACAAAGATCAGTTATTATCTTGACTTTTGGAAGAGTGTTCAAACATCCGGGACCCAATTTAATCTTTTTTTAATTAATGAAGTAAACCAATTTTTGATATACGATAAAGTGTAATAAATACCTCAACCTCAACGGTAAATGGTTAAGATTTTTGTTCTGCAGTTAAATAATTAAAATAAGAACAAAGTCTTCACCATTAATTTCAAAAGGGGGGATGTAATTTAAATAACAATACTGACTACTGAATCACGTAAAGTGATGATTATCTCGAAGAGTTAATTTCTTACAATTACGCTAAAGCTAAAGATTGTATTAAGAGTCTTGTAATTAAATCGTCGCTACAAGCGCGCTCTGCGGCTCTATGCACAGGAATAAAGAGGTGAAAATTTGGTCTGTTTTTATCTCACCAAGAACGAAGATATGATGTTAATAAATGTTATTTGTCGTAGTTTATTTGGGAATGCAGCAAAATACCTTTAATCTACCGCACATCTTACGTCCGATATTACCTCGCTGGGCTCTGTATTGCCCAGTTCAACCCCGACGGTACTTGCATCGCTGTAGGGTATTTTTCTTTTCTGGTTAGCAATCACCTTTCTTCTACAACTGACAATGAAATGTATTGTGCGTGGTTCGGTCGCAGTGTCGGAGAGCTAGTAATATTGCGCATCCCCCACTATGATTTTTTGCCGGCAATGCTTTGGTGACGCTCTTGGTGTTACTGATGCCCATGAGCGACAGTGATCACTTACTATCATTGACTTGTATGCTCATTTGTCGGTTAGTTACATAATATAAAATTATGAAATGCCAACATTTGTTTATACAAAATGTATTTGCTTGACTGCATTTAAAACAATGACCAAACTATCACATAAAACTATTATTAATTTAGTATTTTGAAAATGAGGATATATTTGAAATAAAAGAGAACATTAGGCTGACTGAATTCAGTTTCATATAAAGTTTATTATAGTTTCTCACTTTAAAAATTTAAAACAATGACATTTATATCTTGTCAATTTTATTACCAAACACTGAAACAAACCAATACGTTTTTGACTTGTGCCATCAGATTTCATATACAATTTACTGTATTATTTATTATTATATTAATTTATCTTTTGAATGATATTTTGCTTTAAGCGTCATCATGTCATCGGGTAGTTCCGTTGTAGAGGAAGAAAATATCGAGGTACTTTATGAAGCTAAAGAAGAAGAAAGCTCAGAAGATCCTCCCATGGAAGAATGGTCTTCTCTTCTCATTGATATTCCCCAAGAAAACAAGAAACGGTTGCTTCATGAGCAAGGCCTTTACGATCCTGGGAGTGGTGAAATATGTGCTAAATATATCTCTATGTCTGCGAGCTCTGTTTTGAGGCATCCTTATTATAACTATCCTGCCGTTGCTGATCCTGGTATTAAAGAAGCTTTATTAGAACCCGAGTATGAGGTTGTATATCCCAATGATGGTCAGGATTTATATTTAGCAATTTGCAAGGATATGAATCAGTGCCCTGTAAAGACTTTTCACTCAGGACTACTAAATGAAACTATCGATTTGAAATATTACGGCGTTGGTTCACACGGAGTTCGACCAATGGCTATTGCATTGAAAAACAACAGAAATGTCACTGTTTTGGATTTGACTGATAATTTCTTAAATGAAGATTCATGTTTCCATTTAGGTGAAATGTTAAAAATGAATATGACGTTGCAGGAGTTAATTTTATCTGGATGTAAAATAGGTGCTCTCGGAGCAAAGAAACTTTTTGCTGGATTAGTACTTAATAGTTCACTCTGCGTTTTGAATTTAAACAGAAATACATTAGGGGACACTGGTGTAGAATATCTTGCTGAAATTGTTTTCCAAGGTATTAAAGTTAAACAAATGTTATTGAGTTATAATAATATTAGTGCTAAATCAGCCAACGCATTAGCTGAAGCATTTGAAACACATAATAAATTTACACATTTAGATCTATCTTGGAATAATTACTATACTCCTGGTGGAACACAAAATCTACTTGCACGGTTAGCTGAGAATAATTTTCTACAAGAGTTAAATTTATCGTGGAATGCTCTGTCCGGTCCACGAATAGCATCAGGGATTAAAGCTGTTTTGAAAGCACCAAATTTACGAGTATTAGACTTAAGCAATAACAAGCTTAATGGTGAAGCCATTTCAGCTATCATTGAAAACTTGGGAAAAGCAAAGAAATTAGTTACGTTTAATTTATCGTATAATCCAATGACACCAGAAGACGCTATACAAGTCCTTTTTAAAATGAAATTCGGTAATGTTAAAGTGCAAAATCTACTAATGGAAAATGTGTTCGTTAATGGAGAATTCCTAGGGTTATTGGAAAATATAAAAGCTTTGAAAAGTAGAAAAAATTCAGTTATAACTTATGGTGGAGTAATTGGTAGTTATAAAGCTACTGGACCCGATATGAGAGATTTAGTTTTAAATCGTGCAGATTACTTGGGGAAAAGACCTAAAAAGCGACCGGTAGATATAGCACTTATTGGTATGCAGTTATTAAAAGATGGCGTGGAAGTTATGCCTGGCAAGGATTTTGCAGCTATAATAGCCGATTCTGGGGCTCCGATAGATGCTAGTCTCGTCGATGAAATAGTAAATACCTTTCCTGGGGGTAAGTCTACAAAAGTTAAGACAATTAGTATTGCTAATTTAGTAGATTATATGAAAAGAAAATGGCCAGATCGGAAGTTACCTCCAACACCTCCACCTGAGCCGGAACCAGAATTAGAACCAGTACCTGAACCCGAATTGGTACTCACTAAGAGTAAAAATAAGTAGGACACATGTTTGTAAATTTTATTTACTTTTTTTTGTGTTTTTATTCTTTAATTTTTGTAATAATTTTGAAATTTTTCTGATTTCAATATTTGATTTGCATTAAGCTTTCATAGTTATTTATATTTATTTTAACTTTCCAATTATTTCGAAATGTTTTACTTAATAAAGCCGTTTACGAATATATTTACAAGACATTTTTTGTGTTTTGATTAATCGTAATGATTTATCTCTACAAAATTCTCAAATCTAGGTCTTACAAATTGTACATTAAATATTTTTTTCAATAAACAGGTAATTTCACACCACTTTGTTAACAATGACACATTACAAAATATAGTTTGTTGTTAGATTTGTGAACGATGAATGATAAAATCAAGCAGAGGATAAACAGTATGTAGTGGTGACGGTGTAGCCCACAACGTTACCACTGTACATACGCGATTGGATCGGAGTGTTGGACACTCGGTTTTCTGATCTGCAGCCATAAATAAAGGTCAATATGCAATAATTACATAGGGAGTTGACCTTTAATTTGATTGGACTATATATGAAGCATAGCGGAAATGGACAGAATGAAGAAACCCAGTCGAGACGATAAATTTACAATCTTAACAGTCACATCGAGCTGGAAAACGAAATGTTCTAAAGATAAGTCTCAAGGTAGTTCCGTTGGCACTATCGGGAAATTTAACACAGCTAGATGGCTCAAAGAGGCCACAGGCAGAACGTCTGCTGTGCAATAGAGCAATCAAGAAAACGTCATTATCGTTTAGTGCTCGTACCATGACTGCTTCACATCGACTTCTCTCTTCCACGGATTGGAATTACATTGGAAAGTAAATTTTGGTAGGTTTCATTCATGTATCCACAAACCAATGATTTATAGATTAACCCATCGATGTTAATGAATAGATATGGCCGTGAGAAGAAAAAAATTTTCATTTGAATTACCAAATAATCAGTGCCATTTCTTATAATATTCACGAATTACCACGAACTATAAATGATATTACTGATTGTACTTTTACTGTAAATAACTTACTCGATATAATCTCGTAAAAAGGGTTATTTTTCTAACTGAAAGATATCAAATTAGGAGAAGCTATTTTTATTTGAACCAATTTTTTAACCAAAAAGTATAATGAAATAGGAAAGTAATGGTAGACCATCACTAAATGGAAGACCCCAATTAAACCCTGAAACACGTATTCTTTTAATTTTAAACTAAAAACCTTAATACGGATTTTCATAAAATAACTTGAAACACAGATATTTCAAACAAACATTTATTATTTATTTACATTTAAATAATAAAATTTTATAAATTTCATTTATTCTTTCCCATTGCATATTTTAAACAGTCAAAATCTCGTGACGGCAGTACATTGTTACCGCGTGCACCCAGATTGTAATGTCAATTGGCAACCGTAATTATACTATTTGTTTGAAGTGCTAAAAATGTAATTTTAATAAACCATACATAATATTTATTATACTTACCGAAAAAAAGGTATGCTATCCACCTTTTGTCACTTTTTTGTTATAATTGGTGCACTTTTTAACTATACAACTCTGCATTTTGGCAATACAAAAAAACGTATACATCACTGAGTTCTCCTTAACAATACTTTGGCTTTTGGGTTTGAGTTTGAGTTGAGAGACCAAAAAGTTGATGCCATTTTGTTTGTCCCGGTCCATACGCAATAATAACTCTATGGATAGAACGTTTGTTAAAGAACGATCAAAATCGTCACCACATTCGACGAATACAATATTTTAAAGCGTAGACGTACCATGCACATGATTGATATATTTTATGCTGTTAATTAATATGATTCTGTTTGCTAAATTCTGTTTGCTTGCCGAATTGCTAAAATAAGAGGATTTATACAAATATTAATAATCAAAATTCAAAAATAAATAAATTCAAATCAAAAATAAAATTTTATGAATTCATCTACAAAATATATGTGACTAAATACGATCCGGTTTATTTTCTTCTTTGAATTCCTAGATAGAAACTATTCGTTAAAAATTAAAAAATAATATTCTTTATAGTATAATTGTCAAGCTTGACAATGTATGAAGATTTTGATAAAATAAGTTTTAATTTTATTTCAATATTTATATTTTTATATAAAATCGGAGGATGTCTTCGAGTGTATGTGAATCTACTACATCAACTATTAAAATAGTATTCGACAATGAAATTGATGATTTGTCGGAAGAACGG
Source organism: Megathymus violae (assembly GCA_003671415.1). NCBI lineage: Eukaryota > Metazoa > Arthropoda > Insecta > Lepidoptera > Hesperiidae > Megathymus > Megathymus violae. The sequence goes on from PDGT01000001.1 coordinate 16,898,272, forward strand.
CCTCAGGATGACCGGTCCTCGCTGCACCTAGATCTATCCGAGGCAAATGTTAAACGTCGTCACTACGAGCAAGGTATCTATGATCCAGGCAGTAAAAGTATATACCATCGTCAGCAAGTTCAGTGCTCAGATATCCTTCTACAACTGTCCTGGAATTATCCACCCTGGAAACGAGAATGTTTTGCTGCACCCAGAACCTAAGATAAAGTATCATGACGATGGACAAGAACTGTTTATTTTTTTATGCAAAAAAGCTGACTTGTCTCCAATAAAAATCTTTTATCACCAGTTGTTGAAAGAGGAGAGTAATTTAAGCCATTACGGCATATATCTGAAAGCTTTTCGACCGATTGCGTTATCTGTTAAATGCAACAAATTTGTTACCTTATTAAACTTAACAGACAACTGGATAAGTCCCGACGGATGTATTCATCTAGGCAAAATGCTGTTAGAGAATATTATGTGAAAAGATTTAAATCTGTACGGCTGTGACATTGGACCGGAAGGTGCAAGAAGATAATCGCCAACTTACATCTCAATCGTTCATTATAAAAACGAAATCTGAGTTACAATCAACATAAAGATAAATGTGTCGAATATTTAGCTAAAGCCATATTTAAACGTTCTGAAGTCGTCGAGCTAATTATGACCGAGAATGAACTTACTACAAACGCAGTTTTAGCCCTTACAGAGGCTTTCGAAACCAATAATAAGCTAACGTGTCTCCATTTGACTTGGAACAACATTTTATCACCATATGCTATTTATATACTTTATCAAAGATTATCAGAAAATAATTTAATACAGGAATTGAATCTGTCTTGGAATGCTCTATTTGATCCTCGAGTAGGAAATGCCTTAAAAATGTTTCTGAATGGATTACTTTAATATATTAATTTTAAATATATTAATTTGAGCAACAACAAATTATCATCTTCTGTTTTTGTCAGTCCTATTCTAGATAACTTGTGTAACGCAATCAGCCTTGATACATAAAACCGTTCTTATAATCCTTTAACTCCCCGAGATGCTTTGGACTTATTACAAAGTGTAACCTAACGCAAAGTTAAACTTGCATAATTACCACTAGACAACGTAATCGTAATAGACGAGTTTATTGAACGAAAAAATTTCATACTATCATTAGGATTCAGAAAGAAAACCATAATCACTTATGGATACGTACAGAAGAAATTCTTTCCAAAAGATGTTGACACTAGGGTATTGATATTGAATAGAATTGAAAGATGTCTAAGAAAAAAACATATTGATTTACTTTAATTGTCCAAGAAATATACAAAGTAAATAAAGTGCCTATGTATACGAAATAATATTTTGGTTGGATGAAAATTTATTAGGATAACTTTATAATTAGTTCCCAGGTCCAAAATCAGCAAAAACTGGAACAGTTGACCAAGCAGCTCTGATAGAATATCTCGAGTGCAAATGACCAGATCACAAGCTTCCACCTTATCCACCACCAGGCCCTACATATCCAGCTAAAAACAAAACGGATGACAGTAAAAAATGAAATATTAGATAAATGTGAATAAATTTACTAATCGTTTTATTTCCTAATTGCTATGATTTACTAGGGTTGAGAGGTTGGATATTATTATATGTAGATGGCCGGCATTATAATACTCATTCAGCACACTCTGTGTCCATTATTCACGTCACGGCTTGTCTAATGTTAAAAGAAAAATACTCCTACTGGTATTTAAATATCTACAATTGTAAAACACGAACGTAAGAAATGAATAAATAAACTTATTTGTAACAAACTTTACAGTTGTTCACAGTAAAAGTGTTCAGTCTATATCTTTCATTGCTTATTTTCTTACGGTTATTTCTGTATTTATACCGAATTCATTTGCTATCTTTTATCAGTATTTGATTCACGAATATGTACACGTTATAGAAAGTAGTGTATACTCCACTCGACATTTTTGAATCTATTTTAATGTTAAAAATATAACTACTAGCTACATACTTGTTATTTTTTTTAATTTACATATAATATATTCCAGAAGTGCATAGGTATGAATTGCATAACAATTTTAACATAATTCAGGACAACTTGTAAACTCCGTTATAACAAATATCAGTAGACACATTATAATATTGTACGGTCTTTTAATGTAGATAAATATCAGCACATACATAATAGGTTAGGTTAGGTTACCATACTTATACACAGTTCTATTCGCATGGAACTATTATGAAATTTTGTAAATAATACTAGAGTTTCAATGTACAAAACTCGTATAGTATAAAACAGTAAAAAATATGGTTATCATAATTGTCATTAGTAATTGACAAGCTCTTTACAATTTATGTACAGGGTTTTTATAAAAGATCATTTTTACATATAATATCGCCATAAAAATACGAAAATGTCTTCGACGAGCAGTGTACACGAATCTCCTTCGCTTGTTGTTGTATTTAAGAAAGAAATAGATTCTTCGGAAGAACCGCCTATGGACGAATGGTCATCATTGAACTTTGAAATACCAGAAGCAAACGTTAAACGTCTTCAATACGAACAAGGTATCTATAATCCAGGCAGTGGAGATATTTGTGCAAAATATATACCACTCTCAGCTAGTTCGGTGCTCAGACATCCTTACTACAACTATCCTGGAATTATCGACCCTGGGATTGAAGAGGCCCTGCTGCAGCCAGAGTTTAAAGTTAAGTATTCTGATGATGGACAAGAACTGTACCTATCCTTATGCAAGGAAACAAATTTATCGATGATAAATATTTTTTATCGGCAGTTATTAGAAGAAAAAATTAATTTAAGTTATTACGGTGTACATCCAGATGTTTTCCGACTTATTGCGCTATCTTTAAAATGTAATAGATTCGTTACCGTATTAAATTTAACAGACAACTGGATAAGTCTCGATGGATGTTTTCATCTGGGCGAAATGCTTATAGAAAATATCACTTTAAAAGAATTAAATTTATTTGGCTGTAACATTGGACCGGATGGTGCACGGAGATTATTCGCAAATTTACATCTCAATCGATCATTAAAAAAACTAAATTTGTCTAAGAATCAACTTGGAGATAAAGGCGTGGAATTTTTGGCCAAAGGCATATTTCTTGGGACAGATGTTGCCGAAATAATTCTATCAAGAAATGAGCTAACCGCAAACGCTGTTATGGCTCTCAGCGAAGCATTCGAAACAAATAATAAAGTGACTCGTCTTGATTTGTCGTGGAATACCATTTTTTCGCCAAACGCTGTTTTTACACTATGTCAAAGGTTATCAGAAAACAACTTAATAGAGGAATTGAATCTGTCTTGGAATTCTCTTGCTGGTCTTCGAGTAGGAAATGGTATAAAGTTACTTCTGAAAAATCCAAACATTAAACACATAGACCTGAGTAATAACAAGTTGTCAACGCCAGTTGTCAAACCTATTCGGGCTAACTTGGAGAAAGCGATCGGTCTAGTCACTTTAAATCTTTCTTATAATCCTTTTACTCCCAATGATGCTTTAGACTTTTTAAATTGTCTAAAAGAACGCAAAGTTAAACTACGAAATTTACTACTCGATAATGTTGTTGTTACGGACGATTTCATTGCACAACGAAATATCATACTTTCCTATGGTTTTAGAAAAAAAACCATTGTTACTCATGGATATGTGCAGAATAGATTTGTTCCCAAAGGATTTGATATGAGGGAATTGATATTGAATAGAATCGAAAGCCTCTGCAAGATGTCTAAAAAGAAGTTTATTGACTTTGCTTTAGTAGTTCAAGAATTATACAAAATAGATAAGGAGCCACTGGATACGAAAAAGTTTTCTCGTGAAATGAAAACTCGTGGCGCGCAGTTCGATGAAGATTTATTAGGAGAACTTTACAATTTGTTCGCCGGTCCACGAACTGAAAAGTCAAGGTCGGTGGACTTAGCAGCTCTGGTGGAATATTTGAAACGCAAGTGGCCCGATCGGAAACTCCCGCCTACTCCTCCACCCGAAGCCGAACCACCAACTACAAAAAAAAAGAAGAAATGATATTTTGTAATACATTTTAAGAGTATTCTTATACAATTCATGTTTTGTAGTTAGGTTTAATTTTAGATTTTTTAAATTTAATTATACTTTAAGTATTTCCATAATGATTTTATTTGGAGCTTTCTCAGGATTTATTTTGGTCGTGAGTTCGGCCATTGTAGAGACGTCCTGAGTGTGATTTACATCGCAAACGCAGAGCGCGCTGTGCCCGTTGTCTTCCATCACGTCATTTATGCTCCGTACGAGTTAATATAATAGGGAACGTTTTATTAAGCTTAGGTTTAAGAGCGTAATTTTCAAAATACCATGTGCTCAATTTCAACCTTTACTCAAATAGCTAATTCACTGTCACATCAACATTGTAGTTTGTAGATTGATTTATATATAAGGCGAATAAAGTTTAAAAGTATTTTTACTGACTAGGAATTAAAGTTATTCGGGGTATCAAAAAATCTCAAATATAAAATATTTCCAGGATTTCACACAAATCCTTGTATGTATTTGTTAATGTTGACTACTATATTAGCCGTTACGACTATGCAAATTAAAACGGCTATTACGTCCCATGTTCGCTCCTCACAGCACCATCGTAATTCACCGATTATCATGAAACGTAAGGAATGCACAAGACTTGAAGTTACGAAATTTATTTCCCTCGCGTAAATACACACGACCCGTGCTCGGTTTAAGGCTTCGATGCAAACAACGTGCGACGATAATGAAACAGCGAATCCCCTATTACGTCTATTTACACGTCGGTAGAGTCTAATCGAGACTCCGTTGCATACGGCGTTATTTATTACCATACTTTACATTACCACTGAGGTTTATTAGTGTGTTCAATGCCATGACTTCATTCTAAAGCATTATTTTGTATGATAATATTTATCTGGTGTTTGTTTGAGTTTGGAATGATTGAATGAATGCACTTAACATAAGACAATTAAAAATGGAATATATTATTTGAAATATGCTTACCATTATATAATTATTTGTATAACATTATCAAATGCATGGTTAAAGCGAGTTATGCGTGCCGTTGGTACATATAGGTAAGTGTATGTATAAATAATCTATCAATTTATTATGAAATGAAAAATCGCTAGCAGTTTTATGGTACCTTATTTAAACATATACACAAGTACTTCAGGAAGTTGTAATGGCGTAATTCTTTTCACTTTACAATCTACAATGCTTATATCAAAGCGATTATTGCTTAATACGCTTATTTTTGTCTGAGCTTCAGGCACTTTACACGTAACAACATCTCCGTAATGGAAAACCTTTTACGTTCCCATTAAAGGAACAAAATTGAGACCGTGTACCCACGGAAGCTTCAGCAAATCGGCCTCTGCGAATCGTTTCACAGTAGAATGCAATGATTGTCAGTTTTGTTTATTTTTCGTTTCGCTCGCACCCGTACGTTGTGTCTATACTTGTCCCGCTCTTACCGCCGTTTCAGCTTAGACCCGTATCCTATAGTTTCACCGCCATTAACTCAAGTTACAACGATGGACATTAAAATAACAACCGCAGCGACTTCGTGAATGATGAAGGAGACGATGAGTTGCGTGAGTACAGAAGGTTTTTTATGTATTAAAAGCTATTTAGTTGAAAACAAAGCTTTTGAAAAAGGTTTTAGTCGTTGGTGTTATTTACTGCTTTCAGATTAATATTTACTTGTTGGAACGGATTCGAATGATTTAACGAAGCATTACAAATGAAGACCATAGTTCTGTTTTTTATGTTGATATGATAATGAAGCAAATTTATATGTATATTACTCGTATTATAAAGAGAAAAAAAAATGTTTTTGTATGTTTTTTTGGAATAGATAAAATAAAAACTACTTGAACAGTATTATATATTGTATAATCGAATAGTATTTAATTAGGAATCTAAAATCGAATCCGCACATATACTAGAATTCCTTTATAACAAAGTACAAAGCCATACACACAGATCTATCCTTACAAAGGTTTAAGATACTGAATGATGGACGTTGTGGGTAATACAGCAAATGTTGCTAACTACTTGCCTATAATTTCGCCACGATGCTACAGCATTCGCTCCATAATTTCAGAAACAACCTATACTTCGTGCGTCCACTTGTCAATTTGTAATTACCATTTATTTTTGAAAATCAGGCAGTCGAGCAGATGGACTCTATGGAGAGTAGATGGCACGAACAACGCGTATAAAACGTTATTGCGCTCTGTGTTCGTTAGAAATGTTAGAACCATATAAATAATTTATAATAAAAGCATAACTGTGTGACAAGTGTGACGTATTCTTTCCTTGTAAACTCGGAGCTGAAAAACCTATAGACGACTTTATGCGTGTGAAAATTAACCCGAAACCATCAGGTTTCAACAGTACAGGTTCGAATCGTATCGCCGATGTCTTCGCCGCGCCGGAGCCGCCCGCGGAGACGCACCCCGGCGCGGTAGCGTGCGTCACGCAAGCCTCCATGTCGGTTTTATTATTATTTATTGCCACCAATAATCCGCCTAGATAATGCGCTCACCGAATCCGAACGCCAGCGGCTCCCTCTTGCCTTGCGCCCGCGATGTAAGATTTCCAGTAATCTCCGACGGGTCAAGTCAAACGCATTATTTATTTATGGTAATGGAGGGATGCGCTGTGTGTAGTTTGTGTCGTCGAATGCCCTGGATTAGAATAATGAGGTGGCAGTTAATAGCAGTAGTAACTTTCCCTAAAGTAATGTGTTACAGTATATTATTTTAGCATTTTCTCAATAAATTATATTCACATGATAGAGTTTGTGTGTGATTTGTTAAGGTGTATTTTATAATGTTAAGTCGGTACAGTTGTATTAGGTATTGTAGTGGCTTAGCGTGGCGTACTCTCACAGTGGAGCACGCAATTCTACTTGATGCCACATATTTCATGTGGCATCAAAGTCATATTCAGATTACAACGAACTGGTTTATTTCGTAGTATCTTGATTTATTTTGTATTTTATTTCATAACCATTCGGGGCGTGAACTGAAGTGCATGAATGATGAGATACTCCACAAATTCAATGAAATTTGTATATAAATGACACGTTAATCTTTTATTGTTTCAGGTAATCCATGTGGAAATCAACAGATCAGATGGCTTGAAGCATTGTGAATGGGTGATTTTTTTGCTTTCGATGTACTATTTGCAATTAATTATAGATTCTATAATAAAATCACATATTTGAGCTGTCTCATATTACATATGTATTTTTCTTATCTGTATTGATATTTTGAGTCATAACTAACATATTACATGAATGGCTCATTTGCTGTCAAATAATGTAAGATACACCATATCAAACAATCAATTGATTCAGAGATATCAAAGATTGAGTTTTCTTTTATGGAAAACCCCAGTTATGAAGAAAAGAAAATACTAACTAAAATATATTTTATTATATTATGAAATTTTTTGTTAAATTGTTTTATTAAACTTTTTTAATACATAATTTGATAGTATATGAGCTATTCTTTTGTCTGTATGTAATATATTTAACAAGATATAAATTTAGGAATAAATACATAAAAAGTAAGAACTGACTTTAATAATTTTGTTAATAATAGGTACATGTTATCATGAAAGACTTTCACAGGTACTGTGACGTACACGGATTGACAGTTTAAATATATGCAACAACACTATACACATTGAGCTATAGTTTCCTAGTAGTAATCAAATCCTCCATTATGAATATAGTGAGCAGTTCGACAGTGCGATTGCACGTGGACGATAGAAAGTGTTTCAAGTGGTGCGTGGGAGCTGATTAGAATTCGGGCGATGTGTCTCGATGCCCATAAATGTTTGCACTTTTACTTTCATGGGCAATGAATGCTTTTCACTCTGTTGCTGTGTCGTTTGTTTACTCAGGCTCGTGTATACACACGTACGTACACACGCACACACATGCACGATGGTCCTTTTTCGTTATTCGTTATTCGTATAAGCGGTATGCATTAATCGCATTGCCTGAGTCGATTGTTAGTGATCGACGAAATTTGGCAACATTTGGAAGCATTTTGCACACATAGCATACGCTAATTAATGCGTTCATCGATTTTTTGTATCATCAGCCGACAAAGAAGCGTGGCCACCTGATGGTAAATGATCAACGTCGCTAATTTACGTCCGCTTAACCACAGGGGCATGCTTGTGCCGGCTCTTGGACACCGCAACGCATAGACATATAAAAATTGTAAAAAACATTTCGTCTGAATCTAGAAGGTAGCTAACTGGCCAAGCTGGCAAACATGCCTATCACACATGAGTACCATTGGGGTTTAATTACAATGGTACAAGGCCCAGCGTTCGTCAATGGGAAGGACCGTTCGCCATATCCTCCTCCGTTGGTCAGCATGTACCACGATCTCGGAACGTTTACTTGGACTCAAAGATACCCATCTTTGAACCATCACCTGTGAAGTACCTTACAATTTAAACTCATTGTAGCGAACTACATTGAACGCAGTTGAGTTGCTTTGTATTTCTGACATTCATGCACACTTGTGTATTACTGCCAGTGTGCCAATCATTATAAGAGCAATGAAATTTTAAAAAGCTGTCGCGATGCAAAAATTCCTTACCACATTTTCGTCAAGTATTAAATTTTAATAACCCTCCCTGAAACCGAAAGTAAGAACCGGGTAACCATTTTCGTGACCAATAAATCAGATTAAAAAAATCAATACTTTACGACTGTTCGAACCAAAAGTGAACTGAACGTGTTATCTGATGAGATTTTACGCGGCCCCAATAAGGATTGTCCGGGCAATTTACGGAAACGCTTGGGGCGATCGGGAGTTTTTGCTTTCATGTATAATGTACACGCGAGGTGGGAGATCGATGGTGCTTAAAGGGCTGTACGCATCGTCCGTTTCTGTAGGACACATTTTTTTTTTTGATTTAACTAAATCTGTGGACAAAGCGTTCGGTCCTCAGTCCTGAAGAATCATGATACTTTTGTCATTCGAGATTTAGCTATCGTACTCGTATAGGCGATACATGATACGTAATTCCAAGTAGACATAAAGCATTAACTATATAGTACCTAAAATAAATTTTAATTCAAAAATAGAACTGTATTTTTCTTCCTTGAATTAATTGATCGATTTTGAATAATTCCACATTCGTTTACACTTTTTAAAAGTTTAATGGCCAGTTTTTAGTTTGAGTGAGTTTATTGGTTAATATTGAAGTAAATGTTTCAAGAAAGATTTAAGACTTAAATGCCGAAATGTATAATAACAATCAGACGATTACGAGTAAAACAGTTCTACAGAAGCTTTATTTTCTCTTGTATGTCGGAATTTGATTTTGGAAATGTTATGTACATTATAACGTAACTCCGTGAGACTGTTCGCGG